>CM029016.1:73794976-73897157 GCA_016801055.1 Panax notoginseng | reverse complement strand
AAAAAAAATTCCTAGTCTTGCACTTGGTTTGAGACGCTTACTTTACGATCTCATAACTTCTTCGTTATAGCTCAGAACGAGGTCGTTCGAAAGCCATTCTCTTCCTTATCTTACATACTTAAACTTCCCTCAAATAGAAATTTATTTTGACTCCATTAAATTTCCATTCAATTTGGTTTAAATTATATCCTTCGTTCGTTTTACGCTATTAACGTTCTTCGTCCGTTCGTCCGTAATTCGGTCATTCGAACTCGAAACTCATTCGTTCTTGAGTCCATGACTCATGTTTTCTACGTACTCTTACATTATTATGAAACCCTACACATTCAGGTTTGTTTACATACTTTCTACTTCTCATTCGTCTTTTAAAAAAAATTTTGTCATAACTTTGTTATAGTTAACTTCAATTAGTTCTTCATGAACGTTTCTACCGTTCCTAACCAAGAAATAAGTTACTAACTTATACGCGATGGTTTTAAACTTGTCCGTCAACAACAAGTTATACTACCATGGTTTTGAATTTGTCTATCAACAACGTTCTTCGTGTTCTTCGCGTGTTCTTCGCGTTCTTCGTTCGTTCTTCATTTTTAATCGATATTTTGATTACGATTCCACTTTTTCTTGGAATTTGATGTTATAAAACACCATTCCTTACTAATTTCACTGAATCGTTCATATGATTCATTCGGATTGTTCAAATTCATTACGAAACTTATACTTCCTTAAGAAATTTATAAACTAAATTTCTAATTCTTATTTTTTTATTTTCTCATGATTTCAACCATATGAACTGTAGCAATCCAGAATTTTAATGATAATTTTTAAATATTTATTGAGTTATATAAATATTTAATGAATGTGTTTATTGTTAAATAAATATTTAATTTGATTTGACTTGATTGGTTAATTATTTGTTGAGTAAATAATTAAGGAGTTTAGAAAATTAATTGTTATGAGATAGTATACTAATTTAATTTAATAATTAAGTTAGAGAGTTTATAATGATTAAATGAATTATTATATTTTAATTTGAATTTGTAATTAAAATGATGTGTTAGTTGATTAAATAAAATTATAATTATAAAGAAAATTATAATTATATTGTATTGATTTATGTGTTAAAGTAATTTAATAAATTGTTATTAAAATTAATTAAATTGATTATTAAAAATTTAATTAAATAAAAGTGTGACAAATAACCTTACTATAAAGGAGTTATTAAAATATAAAAAGAGTTTAATTAGTTTATTACAAAGCTTAATGTATATTAATTCTTTAATCTAATTGTGTTTTACCAAACAAGGTATAAGAATTAATGGATTAATTTTAATTATGTTAGCCAAACAAGCCTTATGGCTTTTGATTTTAAAAAATAAGATATCTGATATCAGTTATACCTATATTTATATTATATAATTAATACATATATTATTATTTATGTTATAATATTAGTACGTAAGTTTAGAATATGAAGAAAGAACTCAGAAAAAGAAAAAGAAGAGAAGAAGAAAGTCTAGAGAATTTGAGAGAGAAATTGGAGAAAAGAAGCTTGAGAATCAAAGAAAAGTTATCATCTTTTAGAAAACAAGGTATCATCTTACCCTTTTAAATTTCTTTAAAGTTATAGTTTTATTCTCTTCTAAAAATTCTCTGTAAAAACTTTGTTAAGGTTGAATTGTTTGTTGTATATAGCTTTATATGATAAATTATTTGTTATAAAGTTATTTTCACAAGTTTATATATGAGTATAGTAAATGAATTCATGTATGTATGTATTTGGTGAAGGAATTTATATTACAGTGAATTGGCATGAATATATATATATATATATATATATATATATATATATATATATATATAGGCTTAGTTTAACATAAAATTGAGGTTTAATTCTCTGTATAATATATAAATTGACTATTGAATTTGAAAGATGATGAATAAACATAAACAAGGTATTTTGAATTAACAGTTTTGGTTGAAAAACACAATCACAGTGATGATTTTCACTGAAAATGTCAAAAAGTGAAGTTTTATCAAAAACAGTGAAATTAAATCTTTTAAATTTGATGTTTATGTTGTTATATGGGTAAAATCATGTTAAGAGTCCTTAAATTAGGTTTGTGTGAAGTCTGTATATGTGTGTATGTGTTAATTCAGTTGTTAGAAAGTAGCTTGTAGGCTAAAATTGGCTTTGCTCATGCTGTTGTCGAGGCTGGTCGCAGAGGACTGTAGTTCGGCGCCGCAGTGCCAAGCATTGGCTTGTGCCTCGCGCAGCCGCGCCGCGCCGCGCCACAGCGCTGACCCACAGTGTAAACTATGGCGCCGCAACGTGAGTTAGCAGAATAATCAGACAGTGTGTTTTAGTTACACAAAGTATTAAATAGTTGTTATGATTTAATAAAAGTATTGTTAAGATATGATTTCAGTATTTCTATACTAAGAATGATCATATTATTAATAGCTAACGGGTTTTATTACTAACAAAATTTGATTACGTGATTAAAAATAAAACCTTACATGATGTATATACTATGTTTATATATATAATGTTTATAGCGACTAATTATGTCATGATGACATATATTTATAGGGTATTGTGATTCGAGTTGTTACGATTTACGTTACTTACACTCAAGCCAAGTTTCTTACTCTACCTTGTTATTATTATGCAAGTTTTCTAACTCTACACTTTCGTTGAGCTAGTTTGTTTATTATTGAGCAAGTTCTTGTATCTAGGTTATTTAGGATGATGCAAGTTTTCTAACTCTATACTTTCATTGAGCTAGTGTTATTGTTACATTGTGCAAGTTTACTTATCCTATCACGATTATATTGAGCAAGTTATTCTTTTTTTAACTTGTTTCGTTAAGAAAGCTTATCGTTCAATTTACTATTTGGTATGCGTGACGACCCCAAAATAGGTATACATCACCCATCTTGAGTCGCCAAATAAATGGAATAAAATTCAAATACAACTTAATAACACAACTGTCGTGTAAAATACGACAAAACATAAATTGAGAGTTTTAAAACGAATATTGTCTTCTAGACAGTATTCAACTCAAATGGTGTCATCAATACAATTATTATCACACTATTTCATAGAATAGTGAGGACTACTAATGCTATCATCTGGACCGTCACTCCGTTCCCCGACTAGTCCCGGCTACGTTCTCATTTCCTGAAGAGGACAATGAAAGCAAAAAGGGTGAGCTCAACTAGCCCAGTAAGAAATATTATGACTAATATAATGCAGAATAATTTATCGTTAGCCTTCAATAGTGTTAAACTGATAAAATATAATAAACATCAAGTTTAACTGCAGCGGAACAAGCAATCCATTAGAAGAGTCAAGTAGAGAATAAAATCTACTATCTTCTACGATTTAAAAGATTTTTCATCACTTTTATCGCTGAGACTCAGCTTAATAAATAATCTACATCATCCCTGCACTACGGCCAATGATATTCATTAGTATCACGACCAGAAATTATCCATGCACTACGGGCCAAGGATATTCGTGTATTCATCAATGGTCATGATCATGCCAACAACTGTCCACTAATACACTACGGGCCAATGAGGACTTTTACCACATCATTTGTAACATTACGGTCATGATTATGCCGAATAATCCCTGGTCATAATCATACCAAGTCCATCTATGCACTACAGGCCACAGATGACTTTCAACATAATATAAACACGAGGATGATGACAATGATATAAGAATTCAATAAAACAAGTTCAGGGATAAATTTTTAAAGATTTATAATTTAATTTATTCAAAAATTAATAACGTCCAAATTGTCAACATGATACTGCTTTGTGGAGTAAAATTCAAGAATAATATTGTACCAAAAATAATTTGGACCGAAAACGAATTAATTTTAATTATGAATAGTACCCTGGGTGAATAGTACTCGAGTGAATAGTACCCCGTGAATAGTACTTCGGGAATAGTAATCTCGTGAATAGTACTCTGGCATGAAAAAGTTAAAAACTTATCAAGAATGCTCAGAATAATATTTGCATGAAAAGATACTGGATGAAACGCAAATATCAAGGATATTCTACTAATTTCATGGAGTATAGAAGCCAAAATTTTAACAAAACGAGTATAGAATTCGAAATCTGAAATAAAATAATAATACTTACATACTACAGAGTATGGAAGAAAATATTATTTCAAACGAATATTGAACAAAAATAACATCCCTTACCTTGAAAAGAAGAGTATTTCAACTGGTATAGCTGTGACGCCCCCAAAAATAGGTATACATCACCCATCTTGGGTCGCCAGATACATGGTACAGAATTCAAATACAACTTACTAATACAACTGTCATGTACAAAACGACAAAACATAAACTGTGAGTTTGAATACAAATATTATCTTCTAGAGAGTATCCATACTCAAAAAGAGTCCTCATTACAAGTATAATCACACTATTACATATAATAGTGAGGACTACTAATGCTATCATCTGGTCCATCACTCCGTTTCTCTACTCATCCCAGCTATATTCTCATTTCCTGAAGAGAACCGTGAAAGAAAGGGTGAGCTCAGCTAGCCCAGTAAGAAATATTATGACTAAGATAATGCAGAATAAATTATCATTAGTCTTCAACAATGCTAAACTGAAAAAGTACAATAGACATCAAGTTTAACTGCAGCGGAACCAACAATCCATTAAAAGAGTCAAGTAGAGAATAAAATCTACTATCTTTTATGATTTAAAAGGTTTTTCATGACTTTTATCACTGGGACTCAGCTTAATAAATAATCCACATCATCGAATCACCCTGCACTACGGCCAAGGATATTCTTTAGTATCACGACCACGAATTATCCATGCACTACGGCTAAAGATAATCATGTTTTCATCAACGGTCCTGATCATGCCATAAAATAATTCATCTCTGCACTACGGCCAAAGAGAATCCATAGCCATAATCATACCAAAAATTGTCCATCATTGCACTACGGGCCAATGAGAACTTTTTCCACGTCATTTGTAATATTACGGTCATAATTACACCGAATAATCCTTGGTCATAATCATACCAAGTCCATCTATGCATTACAGGCCACAGATGACTTTCAACAAAATATAAACATGAGGATGATGACAATGATATAAGAATTCAATAAAACAAGTTCAAGAATTAATTTATCTAGGAACTGATAACGTCCAAATTGTCAACATGATACTTCTTTGTAGAGTAAAATTTAAGAATGCTCAGAAGAATATTTCCATGAAAAGATACTGGATGAAGCGCAAATATCAAGGATATTCCACTAATTTCATGGAGTATAGAAATCAAAGTTTTAACCAACCGAGTATAATAAAGAATGGAATAACAAAAGAAATCACCATGCATGCGGTACTTCGCATAGACAGGTTATTCCAACAAAATAATAATAACGGACAGACACACACCGACATGATGTTCCAACAGAATAATAAAGACAGAACCAGGTCCGGTGTAAAACACGCAGACAGGATATTCCAACAGAATAATAATAAAGACGGAACCAGGTCCGGTGTAAAACACACAGACAGGATGTTCCAACAGAATAATAATAAAGACGGAACCTGATCCGGTGTAAAACACACAGACAGGACGTTCCAACAGAATAATAAAAGAATGTCATCAAGTATAGGGTAGACCGCGTATACAGGTTATTCCAACAGAATAATAAATAATGGAATAACAGAAGTTCTCTTCATGAATACAAAAGAAATAATACCCCTTACGGGTACAACAAATAATATCTCTTACCTTTGAAAGAAAAGTATTCCGACTGGTAGGGAGAGAATATATTCGAAGAAACTTGTACTACGCTCAAAGCTTTCTTAAACTCTAAAGAAATACGCTCAAGATTATAGAAGAAGAACTCTCTCTAGGGTTTCAATGAATTCGTAAGAAAATAATGAAGGAATGAGCTTCTATTTATAGGAAAATAGAATGCATAGTAACTAATCCATGAACGGTCCAGATTGATTTACTTTAATCTAACGGTCCATATTTAAAAAAATCTTTTAAATAAAATATAATATATTCTATTTATAGAATAACTTTAATAAAGTATTATGTTTTATATAAAAAGATGTTTCTGTTTTATTACGTTAATAATACGAATAAAACAAAACTTCATTATCGCTAAATAATTCATATTATTAATTGACAATAATTGAATCAAACTGAGTGACTTCTCACATAAGCATTAATAATCAATACCGTGTGTTACTATGTAACCACACGTATTACTGTACTTTTACTACCGAGTAGTTCAACAGTATCAACGGTAAAACTTCCGACGTTATTTTTAATAAAATATTTTTGTCATTTTCTCAATCCGACAATAATTCCGTTGTGGGGTCCACCAATAATTGTGTCGTCGTACGAATATTCCCCGACAAAAATAATATTCCCCGACCAATCGAATATAATACAACAACTTGCATACTTTGCAAAGTTTATAAATACTACACACAACTATAATATTATCTCAAATTCACACCATAATATTTAAAAAAAATATTTGAAAAAATTAAATCTTTATTCATAAAATCTGGGGTTTCACAATAGCAGGGATATTTTTGAAAAAAATTTCACTATTTTCTACGTTCAAAGCTTTCTAAAACTCTAAAGAAATATACTCAAGATTATAGAAGAAGAATTCTCTAATTCTAGTGTGATTTTTAATTCTAACTTAAGCGCCTATTTATAGGAAAATACAAGAACTTCATGGGAGACTAAAATAATAAAATAATATTATTATTTATTTTTTTTTCAATTTTTACATCCACCCACCAAATGACCAGCCAACATGCAACAAAAATTTTAGCCCACAAGTTTGAAAAACAAAAGTGGGTCCCACCCAATTTTAATAAAAATATTTTATTTTTTGAAACTTCATAATTCATAATAAATAGCTTTTTATCAAAAAAATACGAATCTTATGTCCATTCCACACGAAATCAAATTCTCTACAACTTTGTAGCTTTAAGTTTTTCTAAATTCCAGACAGAAAATATCTGAAATCCATAAACGGGTGATTTTTAACACTTTTTAAAATTCATAACAAATCATACGTTAATTTTTAACGGTTCAAAATTTGTGGACATATACTCAACTTACATATGCATAACATATCCAAAAATCACAACGATCCAATGGTCGGATTAAAATTATAACTCACGCAATAGAGATTTAAGAACACCGATTGATTTTTTTAAATACCTCCAATCCGACAAAATACTGATAAAACACCTCAACATTAATTCCTTCATTTATAACCACATAAAATAAATATTTTCCTATCCATCATTTAAGTCCACATAAAATAAATATTTTCTTATCATATAAATCAATAATTAATTTTTCACAAATAATATTACAGAATCACAATAATGACAACCAGGCCGTTCCCAGGAAAGAGGGGGCTTTTCGATAAGGATTTCTCCTTACTGGTGCGCAATTACGTGACCAAACCTCTCCTTGACAGAACTTTCTAGACATTACCAATAATGCTATCTAATAATATTATTCAAATAATATGAATTATTGATTTGATAATAAAAAATACTATGCATTGACAATTATTAAAACAACAATAAATATAAAATATCAAGCAAATTATTGAATCAATAAAATAAAATATTAAACAGTAATTTACTGTTACAATTATTAAGTTGTGTCTTCTTACGTAAGAATCAATAATTCAAAAATATTGTGCAATATCGTGTGCTACTGTGTAACCCCGCGTATTACTATATTTTAACAACTGGGTATTCTAATAGTTTAACGGTAAAATTTTCGTCGTTATTTTACAAAAAGATATTTTTGTCGTTTTCTCAATCGGACAATAATTTCGTTGTGGGGTACACCAATGATTGTGTCGTCGTACGAATATTCCCTGTTAAAACGAATATTTCCCGACCAATCGAATATTATATAACAATTTGCATACTTTGCAAAATTTATAAATATTACCCACAACTATAACATTATATCAAATTCACTCCATAATATTCAAAAATGATATTTATAGAAAATTCATATGTATTCATAAAAGTTGGGGTCTTATAACCTCCCCTTCTTATGAAATTTTGTCCTCGAAATTAGGGTATGTACCTGGTATGTTGAAGAGGTAAGGACACCTTGATTTCATTTTAGATTCTAACTCCCAGGTTATTTCCTCAACATTGTGGTTTCTTCACAAAACTTTGACTTTAGGTATAACCTTGAAGCGTAAAATATGCTCCTTCTTATCCAAGGTTTTAACAGGAACCTCTTCATACGTTAAATCTTCCATTATTTCTTCCGGTTCTAACTCAATAATGTGATTCGGGTCTTTCACATATTTACGTAACATAGATATGTGAAAAACGTTATGAACACGAGACATACTTGGCGGTAAGGCGAGTCTATAAGCCACAGTTCCTACTCGTTCGAGGATTAAAAATGGGTCAATGAATCGAGGATTGAGCTTTCCTCTCTTTCCAAATCTCGTAACTCCTTTCAATGGAGCAACACGTAACAACACATGTTCTCCAATATTGAATTCCACGTCCTTTCGATGAAGATCAGTATAACTCTTTTGTCGATCTTGTGAGGTTTTTATACGTTGTTGGATTGTTTGAATCTTTTTCGTAGTCATACGTACCAACTCCGATCCCAACAACGTTGCTTCACCCACCTGATCCTAGCATACTGGAATGGAGCCACTTTCTTCCATACAATTCCTCGAATGGAGCCATGCCAATACTTGCTTGATAACTGTTGTTGTAGGAAAACTCCACCAATGGTAAGAACTTGTCCCAACTTCCCTTGAAGTCAAGGACATAGAGTCTTAATAGATCTTCAAGAGTTTGAATACTCCTCTCTGACTGCCCGTTCGTTTGAGGATGATAAGCCGAACTAAATCGTAAATTTGTGCCCATAGCTTTTTGCAAACTAACACAAAATCTTGAAGTCAATCTTGGGTCTCGATCAGGAACTATGGATACTGGCATACCATGCAATCTTACAATCTTATTTATGTGCATACGAGCAAGACATTCAAGTGTATAAGTTTTTCGTATAGGTAAGAAATGAGCTGACTTGGTCAATCTATCAACAATGACCCAAATCACATCTATGCCTTGAGAAACCTTGGGAAGATCGGTAACGAAATCCATGATAATGTGCTCCCACTTCCATTTTAGAATTTCAAGTAGTTGCAATGGACCTTTTGGTACTTGATCCTCCGTCTTGACTCGTTGACAAGTTAGACACCTTGAGATAAACTCCGCGATCTCTCTCATCATATTGCTCCACCAAAATGTATGTCAAAGATCATGATACATTTTGGTACTCCCAAGATGGATTGCAAATGGTGTGTTGTGCACGTCCATCGTAATTTTATACTTTAAATCAAGGTCGTTAGGAATACAAAGTCTGGAGTTGACTTGAAGTATTCCTTCTTTATCGATTCTTGCTTCCGGTATAGCATCTTCTTACACTTTCTTCCTCATACGCATCAGCTTCAGGTCTGTAGCTTGAGTAGCTTTAACTTTATCGATTAAAGTCGGTTCTACTCGTATATTCGTTATCATCACATGGGTCCCTGGAGTCTTTAATTCTATTTCCATCCTTTGCAAATCATATAAAATGGGCCTTTGCATTGACAATATCGCACTCGTACCTGCATATGATCTTCTACTCAATGCGTCAGCTACTACGTTCACTTTACCAGGATGGTATTGAATGGTATGATCATAATTTTTCAACAGTTCAAGTCAACGTCGTTGCCGCATGTTGAGTTCCTTTTGGGTGAAGAAATATTTAAGGCTTTTATAATCCGTAAAGATCTCCACTTGCTCCCCATACAATTAATGCCTCCAAATTTTAAGTGTGAAGACAACAGCTACCAACTCTAGATCATGAGTAGGATAATTCCTCTCATATTCTTTGAGTTGTCGAGAGGCATAGGCTATGACTTTTCCATGTTGCATGAGAACACATCCTAACCCTTTGCCCGAAACATCACTATAGATGACAAATCCCTCCGAGCTAGATAGTATTGTCAGAACAGGTGCTGAAATGAGTCTCCTCTTGAGTTCTTAAAAACTCTTCTCACATTCCACGCTCCAACCGAATTTTGTATCTTTCCGAGTCAGCTGAGTTAATGGAGTAGCGATTCGAGAAAATTCTTCTACGAATCTCCGATAATAACCAGCTAAGCCGAGAAAGCTACGTACTTCGGTCACTAATTTAGGTTGCTCTCAGCTTTGAATAGCTTTAATCATTGTCGGGTCAACATATATTCCATAACTTGATACTACGTGCCTAAGGAATGCTACTTCCTCAAGCCAGAACTCGCATTTCTTTAACTCGGCATAAAGCTTGTTTTCACGAAGCTTTTGGAGTATCAGCCTCAAGTGTTGCTCATGATCTTCACGGCTTTTAGAATATATGAGGATGTCATCAATAAAGACGACCACAAAGTGATCTAAATATTCCTTGAATACTCGGTTCATCATATCCATGAAGGCAGTAGGATCATTAGTCAATCCAAAAGACATGACTAGGAATTCATAATGCCCGTACCGAGTTCTGAAAGCCGTCTTTAGAATGTCATCGGTTCTAATCTTCAACTGATGATATCCGGAATGAAGATCGATCTTTGAAAAGAATTTGGCGCCTTGCAACTGGTCAAACAGGTCATCAATACGTGGCAATGGGTACCTATTCTTAATGGTGACATGATTCAACTCCCGATAATCAATACAAAGTCACATACTCCCATCTTTCTTCTTCACGAATAGAACAGGAGCACCACAAGGAGACGTATTAGGACAAATGAAACCGATGTCTAACAATTCCTGCAATTGGGTCTTTAACTCCTGAAGTTCAATAGGAGCCATTCGATATGGGGCTTTAGAAATGGGTTTTGTACAAGGTTCAAGGTCGATACAAAATTCAATTTCTCGCTCTGGGGGTAGGCCAAGAAGTTCTTTAGGGAATACGTCAGGAAATTTATTAACAATAGAAATATCATTCAAAACTGACGTATTTTTATTTAAATCTGTGACATGAGCTAAGAAAGCTTGACATCCTTTTTTCAATAAACGAATAGCTTTATGGCTTGAGATGAAAATGATTGATTTTAATGGTTTGGTTTCTTGAATTCGCATAATAGGTTGGTTAGGAATATGAAAGCTAACAACCTTACGAAAATAATCAATTTTTGCATGATGAGTAGTTAACCAATCAATCCCTAGAATTACATCAAATACAAGTATTTTCAATGAAATAAGATCGACAGGTATTGTGAGGGTACCGATTTGAACCAAACAAGACTTATAAATAGTGGATGTAATTAAGGTTTCTCCCAACGGAGTTTCAACAGATAAGTCAAAGTTTAATTTCTCCGAAGTCAAATTTAAACGTTGAACGCAAGTAGGAGAAATAAAAGAATGGGTAGAACCAGTATCAAATAAAGTATAGACTTCGCTAGAGTTTATGATAAGCTTACCTGTGATGACCTCGTTTGGGTTCCTTGCTTTCTAGGAGGTCACGACAAACGCTCTCCCTTGAACTACTGGTTTTAACTTTTCTGGGGCGGCCTTTGGTGCCTCCATCCCAGCTGGACTTGTCTTCGGTGCACGACAAAATCGGGCTAGGTGACCTTCTCTTCCACAATTATAACATGCTTTGGACTGCATCGCGCAGTTTAGACTGATGTGTCCCTCCCCTCCGCATTTGAAGCATATGATAGGTGGTCGTTCTCTTTCCTTAACAACGGGTTCTGGTGCTGACGTCTTTCCATCATTGTTGAATCTCCTCTTCTTGAAATGTCCACTCTTATTGTCTTGGCCATGATTACCACCGAAGTGGTTACCATTTCTAGCATATTAATTCCCTCCACGTTTGTTGTCACCGCTTCGAAGACTGCTACCACTGGTATTATCATTTTGCTGGCTGCTCTCTCTTGGTTGGGTTGACTCATTATCACGTTCCAATAACTGAGCCCTATTCACAACATCTGAATACAAGCAAAGTTTATGAGATATAAGGTATTGATGAATCTCGGGTTTCAAACCTCTTAGAAACATTCGCGTCATTCTCTCCTCATTACCAACTAAGTGGAATGCAAACCGGAATAACTCAGCAAACTTGGCTTCGTATTGTGACACGGACATGTTATTTTGCTCTAGTTTAATGAACTCTACCTCTTTCATGTGACGAATACTTTCGGGAAAGTACTTGTCGTTGAACAGTTCTTGGAACTTCTCCGAAGACATCTTCAGTGCGGCAGGTTGAGTACGCTTTACAGATTCCCACCAGTAATCTGCTTTTGCCCGCAACATGAAGGTAGCAAAGGGAACCTTTTGCTCCTCAAAGCCTCCTAAGACATCGAATATCTGGTTGATCTGCTTTATCTGTCTCCGCCGTAAGTGGTTTTGGCTCTCCAAAAAACTCCGGTGATCCCAGCTCCTTGAACTGTTTAGCAGTGACCGTCCGAGAGTTGCCAGTATTTCTACCTACATTTCGGACAGGAGTCTCGCTTGCCTAATGTTGCATGAATTACAGAAAGCCTTTGAACATTCCACCGTTCATCTTTTGGTCAGTGTTGTTATTTCCATGAGGATTGTTGCCTTCTTAATGCACATTATCCTGATTGTTGATCTGTAGAGACTCAACGGTCTCTTGTGCTGCATTGCTATTCTTAACATTCTCAGATGTCATTTTCAAATATTGCCATAAAATAAGGGTTAATTGACATGTCACATATTATCCCTATACTCTGACCGACCAATTAAATACCAAATAAACTTAGGTAGGTCATACTAGCGAAGGGAATTTCTCATCTCTCCCCTTATACTTCTTGTCTCACATCTCATCCAGGGATTATATCCCTAAGCTTTGATACCAACTGTGATGCCCCCAAAATAGGTATACATCACCCATCTTGAGTCGCCAAATACATGGTACAAAATTCAAATACAACTTAATAACACAACTGTCGTGTAAAATACGATAAAACATAAACTGAGAGTTTTAAAACGAATATTGTCTTCTAGACAGTATTCAACTCAAATGGTGTCCTCAATACAATTATTATCACACAATTTCATAGAATAGTGAGGACAACTAATGCTATCATTTGGACTGTCACTCCGTTCCCCGACTAGTCCCGGCTACGTTCTCATTTCCTGAAGAGGACAATGAAAGCAAAAAGGGTGAGCTCAACTAGCCCAGTAAGAAATATTATGACTAAGATAATGAAGAATAATTTATCGTTAGCCTTCAACAGTGTTAAATTGATAAAATATAACAAACATCAAGTTTAACTGCAGCGGAACAAGCATTCCATTAGAATAGTCAAGTAGAGAATAAAATCTACTATCGTCTACGGTTTAAAAGGTTTTTCATCACTTTTATCGCTGAGACTCAGCTTAATAAATAATCCACATCATCCCTGCACTACGACCAAGGATATTCATTAGTATCACGACCAGAAATTATCCATGCACTACGGGCCAAGGATATTCGTGTATTCATTAATGGTCATGATCATGCCAATAACTGTCCACCAATGCACTACGGGCCGGTGAGGACTTTTATCACATCATTTGTATCATTACGGTCATGATTATGCCGAATAATCCCTGGTCATAATCATACCAAGTTCATCTATGCACTACAGGCCATAGATGACTTTCAACATAATATAAACATGAGGATGATGACAATGATATAAGAATTCAATAAAACAAGTTCAAGGATAAATTTTTAAAGATTTATAATTTAATTTATCCAGAAATTAATAACGTCCAAATTGTCAACATGATACTGCTTTGTGGAGTAAAATTCAAAAATAATATTGTACCAAAAATAATTTTGGACCGAAAATGAATTAATTTTTATCGTGAATAGTACCCCGCGTGAATAGTACTCGAGTGAATAGTATCCCGTGAATAGTACTTCAGGAATAGTAATTTCGTGAATAGTACTCTGACATAAAAAAGTTAAAAACTTATCAAGAATGCTCAGAATAATATTTCCATGAAAAGATACTGGATGAAGCGCAAATATCAAGGATACTCTACTAATTTCATGGAGTATAGAAGCCAAAATTTTAACAAAACGAGTATAGAATTCAAAATTTGAAACGAAATAATATTACTTACATACTATATAGTGTGGAAGAAAATATTATTTCAAGCGAATATTGAACAAAAATAACATCCCTTACCATGAAAAGAAGAGTCTTCCAACTGGTATAGCGGGGATATTCTTGAAAAAAAAATTCATTGTTTTCTACGCTCAAAGATTTCTAAAACTCTAAAAAAATACGCTCAAGATTATAGAAGAATGATTCTCTGATTCTGGTATGATTTTCAATTCTAACTTAAGCTCCTATTTATAAGAAAATACTAAAACGCCATAGGAGACTAAAATAATAAAATAATATTATTTTTTTATTTTTTTCAATCTTTACGTCCACCCACCAAATGAGCAGCCAACTTGGAACAAAAATTTCAGCCCACAAGTTTGAAAAACAAAAGTGGGTCCCACCCAATTTTAATAAAAAAACATTTAATTTTTTGAAACTTCAGTAATTCATAATAAATAGCATTTTTATTAGAAAAATACAAATTTTATGTTCATTCCATACGAAATCGAATTCTGTACAACTTTGTAGCTTTAAGTTTTTCTGTATTCTAGACAGAAAATATTCGAAATCCACAAACGGATAATTTTTAACACCTTTTAAAATTCATAACAAATCATGAGTTAATTTTTAACGGTTCAAAATTTGTAGACATATACTCAACTTATACATGCATAACATATCCAAAAATGACAACGATCCAATGGTCGGATTTAAATTATAACTCACGCAATAGAGCTTTAAGAACACCGATTGATTTTTTTAAATACCTTCAATCCGATAAAATACTGATAAAACACCTCAACATTAATTTCTTCATTTATAACCACATAAAATAAATATTTTTCTATCCATCATTTATGTCCACATAAAATAAATATTTTCTTATCATATAAATCAATAATTAATTATTCAGAAATAATATTACAGAATCACAATAATGACAACCAGGCCGTTCCCAGGAAAGAGGGGGCTTTCCGATAAGGATTTCTCCTTACTGGCGCACAATTAGATGACTAAACCTCTCCTTGACAGAACTTTCTAGACATTGCCAATAATGATATCTAATAATATTATTCAAATAATATGAATTATTGATTTGATAATGGGAAATATACTGTGCAGTGACAATTATTGAAATAACAATAATATAAAATATCAACGCAGCAATTATTGAATCAATAAAATAAAATATTAAACAGTAATTACTGTAATAATTATTAAGTAGTGCCTTCTTACGTAAGAATCAATAATTAAAAAATAATATGCAATACCGTGTGCTACTGTGCAACCCCGTCTATTACTATATTTTAACTACCGGGTATTCTAACAGTTTAACGGTAAAACTTTCGTCGTTATTTTATAAAAAGATATTTTTGTCGTTTTCTCAATCCGACATTAATTCTGTTATGGGGTCCACCAATGATTGTGCCGTCGTACGAATATTCCCTGTTAAAATGAATATTCCCCGACCAATCGAATATTATATAACAACTTGCGTACTTTGCAAAATTTATAAATATTACCTACAACTATAGCATTATATCAAATTTACTTCATAATATTCAAAAATGATATTTATAGAAAATTCATCTTTATTCATAAAAGTTGGGGTCTTACAATATGCATGCTCAATACTCAATTCTAAATAAGATTTTAACCTTAGCTTAATGTTGTTCAAGCAAGGTATGTTATATTATTCAATATTTATGCTATTAGATTATTCCTAAAGTATGACCTTAATTTACAATGTCGATTCAGTTACGATTATTCCATAGCATAACGTTTTAATTTTTATTCAACTAATCCTTAGTTGATGTCCGTTGAATTCCAAATTACCTTGAAGTTTATCCAAACCAAACTTACTTTGGGGCGGGCTTGTATTCTAAATGCTAAGATGAACAACCCTATTATTAGGGGATAATTTACGCTTAGCGTTGAAATGTTTGTGCACAATACATTGTACGAAGGGTTGATCCCCCTAAGTATGAGGAGTCCTTATAGTCTTATGACTGTTAAAGTTTAAGTTGAAAGATTACTTATAACTGTGGACATAGTTCGTGATCTTAGGACCCTCAAATATTTGATTCAAAATTTTGATTATCTTTAATAGAACATATTGTTCAGTTCTATTGAGCCTATTATTTGGCAATTGTTATAAAGTTTTATTCATTATCATTTCATGTGAGCTTTGTTTGCTCACTCTTACTTATATAACTATTACAGCTAAAGTTGAGAAGGTCGATGTACCTAGCACCAGTAAAGGGAAAGGAAAGATGAACAAGTATTGAAGGCTTGTAACATGTTGACATTTATTTTATTGTCAGACTTTATTTGAATTATGTAATGAAGTTATTAATTTTCCGCATATGAATGTTTGTATTTAAAGGTTAGATAACCTGGGAGATTTTTATTAATGTAATCCTTTAATGGGAAGGTTTATTATTCAATTTTATTATGATTGGGTAGTTAGATATGAATGTTTATATCAAGTGAACACTAAATCCTATGGGAACGAAGTACCCGAATTTGGAGATGTCACATGAACCAGTCTTACCATCTTTTACTCCTATTCTCATTAAGCTATGTTTTTAACATAGAAAACTTAAAGAAAAATTACTTAGAAGTTAGGTTTTTGATTGCATTTCTTCTTTAATCTTCTTCCGTTGGACAAAGTTTGCTCACGAGCTAGCTTTTCCTCTTCCTCTTCCTCTTCCTCTTCCTCTTCATCCAAACTCTCTCTCTCTCAAGTGTTGGTGATTTTCAAAAATCACCAACAAATGAGCTTAAGCTCTCTTTTTATAGAAAACCAAGGCTAGGGGCAAAATAATCATTTCGCCCCAAAGTTACTATTCCTACCTCCTTACTATTCATACATCCTTATTATTCATGAAGCTTCCCTTGGAAGTTTTGTGCTTCTGTCTTACGGAATTCGTCCGACAGTTTGAAAAACTGTGATTCTCAGAATCTAAATATTTTTAGATATTTCTTCTATCCTTTACAGATTAACTTTTATGTATTCTGCGGAACTCTAAAAAACTGAAAAAACACTTTTTGATGTTAAGCATTTTTCTTCACGTTTTCTTCTAACGTATTTAAATGAATGAAAAGTACATAACAATAGTTTTCGTCATTTTTATTTCGTCTGATTTCTGCACGTTTTTCGAGAAAAACTTTTATCGGCTTACTTAACTTTTCACGATATATTATTGTTATATCTTTTGACGGAATGTTATTTCGACATACCGAACTCTCAGAAAGGCTTAGGTTATTCAAACCCTAACCCTTAGGTTTCGTCGGGTGAATAGTGCATATTTCGTCTTTTTCCCCAGAAATATTTTTATTCCAGAAAAAAATTTATTTTCGTCTTGAAAATTCTTACTCGTTTAGTATAGCTCGTAGCCAGAATCCTCCCGACTTATAATCATCTTAGGTTCTAGAACGATTAATAAACACATAGCACAAAATATTATTAATAAAAATTTATTTTATTAATAACTAATTCTTTAAACTTAAATTCTGGATAATCCGATTTTCCTCAGGTTGTCACACTTCCCTCCTTATAAAAAATCCATCCTTAGAATTTCATAAAACTACACCCATACCCCGGGTCCTCACATTCTCCCTTCTTCGCAGAATTTCGTCCTCTAAATTTTAGTTTACTCTTCTTCTCAACTTCTCTTCAAAGAAGTTCTTATCTTTCAAACATTCCCTAACCTTCATAACTTATCAAGAATTATGAAGTAGAATGAATAGCGAGGAATAAAAGAATTCCTTTAAAACATTTCATACTTTTGCCGAGAGGTCAAATCGACCATGAACTCTTTCTAGGTTTAACAACATTTCACCGTAAACCCTTATATCATGGTCAGTTTACAATCACCAAGAAGGTAAACTACCTCTTCGATACATAGGCGATCAACCCATCGTATAACCCCATTTTGGGGTATGTTCACCTCAGACTTTGTAACAATCCAAAATTTTATTTATAATTTTAAATATTTATTGAATTAAATAAATATTTTTAATTGACGTGTTTGTTGTTTAGTAGATATTTATTGGATTATTTATTAGTAAATAAATAATCCATGAGTTATAGAAATTAACTTAATTAAGATAAAAGAGTGAAGAATGTGACGATTTGATTATTTGAGTTGTGATTCTGGGGACATAATCCTTGTAAGGAGGGAAGGATGTAACGATCCAAAATTTCAAATTGTAATATTAAATATTTATTAATATATAAATATTTATTTGATGCGCTTATTGTTGAAATTGATGAGAGAAATATTTTATTGATGTAATGGTTGCTAGTAAATATTTACTAATCTAAATTCATTAGATTATATTCTAAATTAAATTAATTTATAATTTAGAGAGTTATAATATAACATGAGATGTTATATTATTGTTTTAATTTAATAATTTAAGGTGGTATATTAAGTTATTAAATAAAATTATAATGAGATTATAATTTTGTGATATTTGGTCAAGTGGGAAATTTATTTAGTATGTGGTAATTAGTTTATTTAATTAAGATTGGATATGGAAATCCAAGTAAACAGTGCAGGACAATAAACTATATTATAAATAACTTATGAAAATAAATTAAAGGAGTTTTAAATTTTGTTTAACCAAACAAAGCCTTAGAGCTTTTGAAATTTTAATTTTAATCTTGTTTTGCTAAACAAGGCTTAAAGAATGATTAAGTCATTATTTTAATAGGTTTTACCAAACAAGGCCTTATGGCTTTTATGTTTAAAATAATAATAAAAAAAAACTGATAAGTATTTAGTAGCCTTATTATATTATACGTCAGTTTTATTTTTATGTTAGCGTCAGTTTTAGTTTACGTGAAAAAGGGTTTGGCCTAAGCCTAAGAAGAAGAGAAGGGTTTGGTCTAAGCCTAAGAAGAAGAGAGAGTTACAAAGAAGTTTGAGAGAGACATATTCTCTGAGAAATTGAAAAAGAGGTTATTATGAGAATCAAAGAAGGGAGAGGAAGGATAATCAAGTCATTCTCATCATCTAATTAAGCTTAAGGAGAAATTAAAAGGTAATATTATAGCCCTAGCTTTTAGTTATGTTTTATCAAAGTTTTTTTTTTCTCTTTAATTGGTTATGGTGCATGATTTGAGTAAAGAATTGGTTTATAAAGATTATTGAGTGTGTATAATCTGTTAACC
This sequence comes from Panax notoginseng, assembly GCA_016801055.1. Lineage (NCBI taxonomy): Eukaryota > Viridiplantae > Streptophyta > Magnoliopsida > Apiales > Araliaceae > Panax > Panax notoginseng. Next base: position 73,877,799 of record CM029016.1, on the reverse strand, counting down.
ATCATATATGATTGATACTTGTTTGTCAAATTCGTGAGAATTGGAATTGTTGGAAGAAATTATAAAACATTGTTTATATTTATATGTTACGGCTTAGAAAGTACAAAATTTCATGATCAATAATTGCTATAATCTGCAATTTGATAATAGATGTTGTTAGTATGTTGAAAAACGAAAACAACCAAAGTTGAATGAGTCAAAACGGATGTAAAACAAATTCACAGTGAAAAATTTCGCTATGAATGTCAAAAGAAGAAGAAAGAAGAGAAATAGTGAAATTAAAGGTTGTAATCTTTGATGTTTACGTTGTTTATATGGTTAGAAACGTGTTAGAAACATTAGATTATGTTTATGTAAACATATTTACTCATTGGGTAGTTTGGTATGGTTGTTAGAAAGGAGTTTAGAGGCCTAATTTGGCTTTTCGTAGTGTTCTGGAGCTAAAATCGTATAATCACAGCAGTGACCCCCGCCCCGGTGGGCGCCCCTAGTGCAAAAACCCCCGCCCCGGCGGGGGGATGTTCTGTCAAGCCAAAATTTTGAAAGAAAAAACTGACCGGACGTAGTTTACTAAAATGAGTATAACTTTTTCATACGAACTCTGATTGATGCGATTCAAGATGATTCAGAACGAGGACGAATAGGCCTACAACTTTTATTCTTTAAGGTTTTCAATTTGAAATCGTTATGAAGGGTCAAAATGGTCATCTTTAGGACTGTTGTGTTTTCGAAGGCAATCGGAGGGCGTCAGACATGCATGTATGCTAGTGTAGTGCTCTTGACGATAAAAGATGTTGTTCTAAGTTATAAAACATGAATGTTAGTAAATATAATGATGCTTAACATTAATATAATGATGTATTAGATAAGTTATAGAAGCATAGTAAGCATACACAAAAGATGCAAATCGGGCATGTGACGAATAAATGTCGAAACGCCGTGATAATTGTTAATGAATGTAAAAAGTGTTTTTAGTCAAATGAAATGGATATTATAAAGTATGAAATGGGTTTAATATAAAACCAATAATGATTCCTAGCAAAATTTGAACACTTTAATGAATTTCGAATATTACATAAGTCGAAAAGTTAACACAATCTAATTGAACATTGTGTGTTAACTAATAGGAAAGATTATGAGATGTGGAGTAGAGTTTACATTACAATTACTATGTGTTGTTATGTGACTAATAGTTGATGTGTATGATTATATAATTGTGTAGGGCACGTGAAGTGCAGATAACTATAAGCTGTTAAACTGTTATTGGTAAACAACGATCAAGGCAAGTCTTTCGGTTCCTATTTGTTACGTGGACTTGATGAACTGTTTTAAATTGTATGATATGTTATACATGTTGAAATCATAAAATGTTTAAGTCAATATATGACTGCATTGTTTTGGCTAAGTAATAATGATTGAGTAAGGAACTCAATCTTTATATTTGCTATATGAATTAAAAGCATGTATGCCATGTTACCTTAATGAGATGTATATCGAGCATGTTATTATGTGTTATGTGATGCATGAAAACTGTTAGACTTTGCTGGGCTGTCGAGCTCACTCTTGCAAATAACCACTTTTGCAGGTCAAGATTTTAAGATAAAGATATGTGCTAAGTGAGTTATAGAGATCTATATTCACGAAGATTACTTATGTTTTATGAGAAATATATTTCATATTTTGAATGTAACATGTTGAATTGTAAGTTGAGTTATCCAATGTATATGGATATTTAGTTATGATGTAAGACTTTGTATAGTCATTTTGCTGTAACGATTCATGATATAAGATTGAATCAAGGAGATGTAATGTAAAGGTTGCGATTCAGGGCAAGAAAGAAGGAAATGTATAAATGTTCTAAATATTCCGTAATTTTAGTGTTTTTAATATCGAATAATGATGTAAAATTTGAGATTTAATGTGTGGTTAACGACCGAAGTTGAGATTTAAATTGTATGGATTTTGGGGTCATTACAGATTTTATTGAGAGAAAGGTGCAAGATGGGGCTTTAGTTCATTATGTGGCTGCCAGGACGAATCAACAGCAAAATAGAGGACCTGTTCAGGCAGCCCAACCAGTTCAGCAAGTGTTCCCCGCTCCTGAACCGCCCGCAAGGCAAGTGATAGATGTCATCACTGGGGGCACTTCGGGCAAGCTTGTTGGAAAGAAGCGCCGAAGTTATCTGAATTCGGTCATGTCAGTGGCGGGTACCCTCCCGAAGACTGACAGATCCTTCCAGGGTACGGTAATTTCCTTTACAGATGAGGATTACCCTTCGGAAACCATCGAACCGCGTGAGGGATCATTGGTCGTGACGGCACAAGTGGGTTCGGTGGACATGAAGCATATGATGATCGACAACGGGTCTTCTGTAGATATCTTATATGCTCATGCTTACCAGAGGATACATCTTAATGGACAGAAGATGGAGATCGGACAGGAGGCCCCTTTATATGGCTTCAGCAACGATCCGGTCAAAGTGGCTGGAACCATTGAACTGCCGGTTATCTTCGGAACGGCCCCCCAACAGGTAGAAATTATTTGTAAATTTTATGTTGTGCATGTAGATTCCGCTTATAATGCTTTTTTGGGGAGGCCCACTTTAACTGCTTTACAAGCTGTAACCTCAATCCCTCATTTCAAAATCAAATTTCCTACGGCTCATAGGGTTAGGGAAGTGAAAGGGGATCTAGATCTGGCCAGAAGATGTTACATAAATGCTGTGATCACTTCGGGGGTAGGGGTTTCAAAGCAAAAATAGACCATGGCAATAGAGATCGAACCCTTCACGGAAAGCAGCTCAGAGTCGTTGGTCATGCCAGCTGAAGAGATAGAAGAGATAGAGCTTATCCTTGGCAAGGCTAACAAGACGGTGAAAATAGGTTCAGGTCTACCAGAACCTCTCAGGACGAACCTCATTGAACTCCTACAGTGTTATGTTGACATCTTCGCCTGGGAACCTCAGGATATGTCGGGAGTAAGCAGGGATATCGCAGAGCATCGATTAGAAGTGGACCCGTCGAAGAAGCCAGTTCGGCAGAAGAGGAGGATCTTTGCGCCCGAGCGCCAAAGAATCATCGATGAAGAAATTGCGAAGCTGCTAGCTGCTAACTTCATCTTCGAGATCGACTATCCGTAGTGGATGGCAAATGTGGTTCTGGTCCAGAAGCAGAATGGGAAGTGGCGGGTTTGCATAGACTATACGGATCTGAATAAAGCTTGTCCAAAGGATTTCTACCCGTTACCCCACATTGACCAGCTCATCGATGCAACTTCGGGGTATGCCTTGTTGAGCTTCATGGATGCATTCTCTGGCTATCATCAAATCTCCATGTGTAAAAAGGATATACCGAAGACGGCGTTCATTACGCATCGTTCGGTATATGCCCACAAGAAAATGACCTTCGGCCTCATCAACGCCGGGGCCACTTACCAGAGGATGATGAACTATGTTTTCAGGCGTCAGTTGGGCAAGAATATGGAAGTATATGTGGATGACATGATTGTTAAGAGCATGTTGGTGCACAAACATCTAGATGACCTGGAGGAATGCTTTCAGACAGTCCGTCATCACAAATTGAGACTGAATCCTGCCAAGTGCACCTTCGGATTAGGGGCTGGCAAATTTCTGGGTTATCTGGTCAGTCAGAGGGGAATTGAAGCCAATCCAGAAAAGATTCAAGCGATCCTGAACATGAAGACTCCTCAGTCATTTAAAGATGTTCAGCGTCTGACGGGAAGGATTGCAGCGTTGAGGAGGTTTATGTCCAAATCGGTAGAAAGGTGTTTGCTATTTTTTGACACGTTGAAAGGGCCGAAGAATGCCAAGACGTTCCAATGGACTTTGGAATGTGAAGACGCCTTTCAGAGCATTAAGTCCTACTTATCTTCGGCGCCTTTGTTGGTAAAGCCCGCTCCTACTGAGCCTTTGTATTTGTACTTAGCAGCTAGTTCGTTGGCAGTAGGAGCAGTTTTGGTGGGAGAAGTTGGGGGTAAGCAGCACCCAGTTTATTATGTAAGCCATGTCCTTCGGGATGCTGAAACAAGGTACCCGAACATTGAGAAGTTTGCTTTTGCTTTAATAACTGCTAGTCGGAAGCTTATGTAGTACTTCCAGGGTAGGTTGGTAATAGTCTACACAGATCAGCCTTTGAAGAAAATTATGGGCAAACCTGAGGTATCAGGGAGATTAGCTGCATGGACGATGAAGTTATCTCAGTTCTTCGTTGAATATCATCCCCGAACTGCCATCAAGGGGCAGGCCTTGGCAGATTTTGTGGTCGAATGTTCATTTTCTGAAGCTGATGAGGCTGTAGCAGAAGCTGAAGGATCTGACAATGTAGTTGCGGTTCTTCAGCAGAAGCAGAGTTTGTAGACACTGTATGCAGATGGGTCCTCTACCACAGACGTCAGCGGAGCAGGGATTATTCTGACCAGTCTGGAGGGATTCAAAGTACAACAGGCCATCAGATTTCAGTTTAAAGCGACGAACAATGAAGCAGAGTACGAAGAAGTGTTGGCGGGATTGCGACTAGCTAAGAGTCTCGAAGTGCAAAGAATAGTTATCTTCAGCGACTCTCAGTTAGTCGTTAAACAAGTCTCTGGGGAATACGAAGCCCGAGGTCATAGAATGATCAAGTATTTGGCGGAATTGAAAGAACGACTTCAGTATTTCCAGTTCTACGAATTTCAGGGGGTCAAACGTAACGACAATTCCATTGCCGATTCACTCTCTAAATTAGCCACTACAGATGTTAACATTTTTGATAGGTCGGTTTACTTGGAAATTTTGCAACATCCTAGTGTCCATCATGAATCGGTAATGTGCGTTGACCGAACCAACTGCTGGTTGACTCCGTATCTGGAGTATCTGGCAGATGGCGTTCTACCTTCGGATCAGATGCTAGCCAAGAAAATCAAGTACAAGAGTGTTAATTTCGTTCCGATAGATGGGGATCTGTTTCGAAGGGCCTTCTCGTCTCCACTGTTAAAGTGTTTGACTCCGTCCGAAGCTGAATATGCTCTTCGAGAAGTTCACGAGGGCATCTGTGGCGACCATATGGCTGCTAAGTCATTAGCCTACAAAGTACTTCGTCAGGGATACTACTGGCCTACCACCTTCAAGGAAGCGACTGAATACGTCAAGAAGTGCGAGAAGTGTCAACTCAACAGTCTGATCCCACATCAGCCACCAGATGAGTTATACTCGATCTTATCTCCCGTACCCTTTGCTGTCTGCGGGGTTGATATACTAGGTCCGCTACCGAAAGCAAAAGGTCAGGTCAGCTTTGTTATAGTTGCCATCGACTATATGACCAAGTGGGTAGAAGCAAAACCGCTTAGGTTAATAACGGAACAGGAATGCTTAAAGTTCATCAAGGAGTCGGTAGTATTTCGGTTCGGAATTCCTACGGTGGTGATTTCAGACAATGGACGTCAGTTTGTGGGATCAAAATTTGAAGCATTTTTGAAAGAGCTGGAGGTCCAGCACAGAAAGACTTCGGTAGCTCATCCTCAGTCTAATGGACAAGTCGAAGTGACCAACAGAACGCTGCTGAATGGAATCAAGCGCAGATTGGACGAAGTAAAAGGAAGATGGCCAGAAGAGCTACTTAGCGTGTTATGGGCCTATCGGACCACCCCGAGGACCACAACAGGAGATTCGCCTTTCAGACTGGCCTACGGTACTGATGCCTTAGTCTCAATTGAAATTGGATCCCCAAGTCTTCGAGTTAGTCAGTTCAGAGAAATATACAATGACGAAGGGCTGAAAGCCAATCTTGATTTACTTGAAGAAGTCAGAGAAATAGCTTTGGTAAAACTAGCAGCCTATCAGCGAAGAGTAACTAAGCATTATAACAAAGGGGTAAAGCTTCGCAGGTTCGAAGTAGGGGATTTCTTTCTCAGAGAAGTCGAAGCATCTACACCCCAAAATTTGGGAAAGCTGATGCCAAATTGGGAAGGGCCGTATGAAGTCATAGAAGTACCGAAGCCGGGGACTTATCGGTTGAGGGCTTTGGACGGATCAGAGATCAAGAATACTTGGCATGCAGGAAGGCTTCGAAAGTATTTTCAGTAGCTACAATGTCAGTACACCGGAAGTCTGTAAATGTTTTTAAGTCATCATCAATAAAAATTCCCTTTTTCTCAAACAAGTCTTGTCTTCGTTGCTGTTAATGTCATCAGAGTAAGGGGGTTCGGGTGGACTCACTGACCATTCGATGGTAGCCTCATCGGCAGGTGGTCTTCGTCAGGCCCTGCGTGGTAGGCGAACGTCATCGGAGTAAGGAGGTTCGGGTGGACTCGCTGACCATTCGATGGTAGCCTCATCGGCAGGTGGTCCTTATGAGTTCGTCAGGCCCTGCGTGGTAGGCGAACGTCATTGGTGTAAGGAGGTTCGGGTGGACTCACTGACCATTCAATGGTAGCCTCATCGGCAGGTGGTCCTTATGAGCTTGTCAGGCCCTTCGTGGTAGGCAAGTGTCATCCTTAAGACGTTGTCAGGCCCTGCGTGGTAGGCAATTGTCGATCCTTAGACCTTGTCAGGCCCTTCGTGATAGGCAAGTGTCATCCTTAAGACATTGTCAGGCCCTGCATGGTAGGCAATTGTCGACCTTTAGACCTTGTCAGGCCCTTCGTGGTAGGCAAGTGTCATCATTCAGACTTCATCAGGCCCTTCACGGCATCTACCTCACACTTTGGTAACGAATAAGTATTCCTTTACTTTGTTATTATTACCAAATTTTTTCTAAGTGTTGAGTTCGGAAGGCCACATTCTTTGACTTCGTCTTGTCTGTTATACGACTTGCCTAGTTGTTGATTAATAGTTTGAGTTAAGTCCACGAAGGAGCTTGTACATTTTTCAAGTGGAATCGATATTGAAGTGTTGATAAACAGTAAATACATCGAAGTCATAAGGAATAATGTTGATATTTCATTTACATAACACTGTTTACAAAACGATAGAAGCTTTTACAAGAATCCTACAGCTAAGGAAAAAGAGAATCAGCTTCGTCTTCCGAAGAGTCGAGAATGGTCGGATCAACCTTGGCAGTGACAAGTCTTGCCTTGTCTTTGCTTCGGCATTCGTCGTATCCATCCGAGAACATTTGGACAATCTCCTCGTTCAATTCAACTGATTTCTGATATTCTTGTTGAACTTCTCTCTGAAGATTTTCGGTCAAAGGAGGACCCAAATCTCTCAAAGCACGAAGTTCTTGAAGCTCCTCTTCGAGCTTTGCCCGTTCCTTCAGATGTCTCAAGTCCCTAGCTTCGAGTTCATGTACTTACACCGCTAGGCTCTTGTTGGTTTTTGTGACGCCCCCAAAATAGGTCCATTCCACCCAACCCATTCTGAGTCGCCAAATACATGGTACAGAAACAACTACAACTTTATTAATACATTTGTCGTGCAAAATACGACAACACATATACTGTGAGTTTAAATACAAATATTGTCATCTAGACAATATTCATACTCAATTAAGTACTCATTATACTTATTGATACACTATTTTACAAAATAGTGAGAACTACTAAAACAACTGTCTTGAACCATCATTCCATACCCCGACAAGTACTCGCTACATTCTCGCCTCCTGAGAAGAAAATGGAACAACAAGGAAAAGGGTGAGCTCAACTAGTCCAGTAAAGAATATTATGACTAAGATAATATACAACAAATTATCGTTAGTCTTCAACGGGGAAAAATCTAATAGAATACAATAGACAACAAGTTTTAAATCAATAACTGCAGCGGAAACAGCAAACCATTAGAAGAGTCAAGTAGAGAATGAGTTCTACTATCTTCTAAGATTTAAAAGTCCATCATCAATATTTTATCCCTGTAACAACAATCAATAACCATCTTTAATCAAATATTCATCTTTGCACTACAGGCCAAAGATATTCATTTGTATCACCAGTCGATCATGTTCATCTCAACACCTGTTCATCTTTGCACTACGGGCCAAAGATATTCATTTGTATCACCAGTCAATTATGTTCATCTCAACACCTGTTCATCTTTGCACTACGGGCCAAAGATATTCATCAGAAATCATCAATCTTTGCACTACAGGCCAAAGATATTCAATTATATCATCATTTAGGACTGAGGATGATGAAAAATATTTTAAAGGAAACAAATCGAGTGAAACAAAATAATAAATATTAAGGATTCGTATTTCAGCTATTCCATGTCCAAAAATACCTCATAAATAATCATAGTGGAGTAAAATTCAAGAATGATCAAAACATGGATACAATCAAAGCTAGTATCCAGAATAGATATTTTGGACGAAAAGAAGAAAATTTCATTTTTTGGTGAATAGTAACTCGTGAATAGTAACTCATGAATAGTAACTCATGAATAGTAACCCCGACATGAAAAGTTCCAAATTTGATAAAAAGTTCAGATTAATACTTCGGCATAATGATATTGAAGAAAATAATATCATTTAAGAATAAATAACATCCCTTACCTCATAAAGACAGTACTTCTAGTTGAAACACCGGATATAGGCTATGACTTGAACTTGCACCGTATAGCAATACTCAAAGTATTAGAATACTCGCAAGAATACGCTCACTAATATAGAGAGAGAAAGAGAGAGAAACTTGTGTTTCTGGTGTGATTTTCAATTCTAACCTAAGCACCCTATTTATAGGAAAATGCTTAGAACACCAAAGCAGAAAATTTAATAAAATAATAATATTTCTTAAAAATATTCAAGCCCACCTAAGAAATCTGATTTCAGATCATGTATAACACATGTGAGCCACTCAATTGCAACAAAAAACGTTTTTCCTAAAAAAAACATTTTAAACTCCAAAAATCAATTATTTCGGAACTTCAGAACTTCAATAATTCATAATAAATAGCCCTTTATTCAGAAAATTCAAATCTCGCAAGTTTTTATAGGAAATTCAATTCTCTACAACTTTACAGAAGAAAGTTTTTCTAAATTCCAAACAGAAATTGACCGAAATCCACAAACAGGCGATTTTACAGTCAATAATAAATTTTCGGTCAAGAATTGTGTCCACCAACACACAAAATATGTGCTAATCATTTAATGTCACAAAAATACTCTTCCTCCTCATATACTCATATATCCCACATTCATTGTAAAAATATCACCATCAATATATTATTAAAATAATATATTTAAATGAATTATTTTATCAGAAAAAGATAAAATATTAATTTTCAACAATTGTCACATTAAAAATTTTCTTCATCTATATCCATATAAAATCAATTTTTTTCTCATCATATAAATCAATAATTAATTATACACAAATAATATTACAGAATCACAGTACTGGCAACCAGGCCGTTCCCAGGAAAGAGAGGGCTTTCCAATAAGGATATCTCCTTACTGGCGCGCAATTAGATGACCAAACCTCTCCTTAGACAGAACTTTCTAGACATTGTCAATAATGTTATCTAATAATATTATTCAGATAATATGAATTATTGCTCCGATAATAGAAAATACTGTGTAGTGACAATTATTAAAACAACAATAATATAAAATATCAACGCAGCAATTATTGAATCAATAAAATACAATATTGAACAGTAACAATTATTGAGTAGTGCCTTCTTACGTAAGAATCAATAATTGGTGCAATACCGTGTGCTACTGTGCAACAACGCATATTACTGCGTTTTAACCACCAGGTATTCCAACAGTATTAACGGTAATAACTACGCCGTTATTTATAAACAACTTGTTTTTGTCATTTTCTTCATCCAATCGCTTTCTGTTATGGGGCCCACAAAAGACTACGCCGTCGTACGAATATTCCCCGACAGGAAGAATATTCTACGACCAAATGAATATTCCCCGATAACAATGAATATTTTATAACCACTTGCTTATTTAAAATATTTGCGCATTTTACCCATAACTAACCACATTAATCAAATTAACCCTTACTATTTCAGAATAATAAATAGAGGAAATTAAATTTCATTTATTAATAATTTGGGGTCTTACAACCTCCCCTCCTTATGAAATTTCGTCCTCGAAATTGACATACGTACCTGGAGTTACGAAAAGATAAGGATACCTCGCTTTCATTTCCGTTTCCAACTCCCAGGTCATTTCCTCAATAGCATGGTTTCTCCACAAAACTTTAACTTGTGGTATGACCTTCGTGCGTAGGACATGCTCTTTCCTATCCAAGATCTTGACAGGTACCTCTTCGTACGTTAAGTCTTCGGCTCTCTCGTCCGATTCTAACTCAATAACGTGGTTCGGGTCTTTCACATATTTACATAACATCGATACGTGAATAACGTTATGAACACGTGACATACTTAGCGTTAAGGCGAGTCTATAGGCCACAGTTCCTACTCGATCGAGGATTTTAAATAAATTGAAGGCTTGAGATTTCTTCTCTTCATCGACTCTTACTTCTAGAATAACACATTCTTGCACCTTCTTCTTTATATTCATCAGCTCCAGGTCTGTAGCTTGAGTGGCTTTAACGTTATCGATTAAAGTCAATTTTACTCGTATATCATCACGTGGGTCCCTAGAGTCATTAACTCTATCTCTATCATTTATAAATTATACAAAATAGGTCTTTGTGTTCAACAATATCGCACTCGTACTCGCATACGATCAGTGTGTCAGCTACCACGTTTAGTTTTCTAGGATAGTATTGGATAGTATGATCGAAATCTTTCAACAGCTCGAGCCAACGTCGGTGTCGCATGTTGAATTCTTGGAAGCTCTTCTCGCATTCCTCGGTCCATTCGAAGTTTGTATCTTTTTGAGTCAGCTGAGTTAATGGAGTAGCGATTCGAGAAAATCCTTTTACGAATCTCCGATAATAACCAGCTAAGCCTAGAAAGCTACGTATTTCGATTACTGACTTAGGTTGCTCTCAATTGTGACTCATATCCCAATCTTGGATATCACATCACAATGGCACCTATCAGTTTACTACCGCACAAATATGACTTCCCCTACGAAGAGTTTGGCTTCGATGCATTTCACAAAGGAAGTCACCAGATAGAGGCTCGGTTATCAACTTCTATAGTTGGGTTTTTAACTCCTGAAGTTCAATAGGAGCCATTCGATATGAGATTTTAGAAATGAGTTTTGTACCAGATTCAAAGATGATACAAAATTCAATATCACGCGTAGGCCAAGAAATTTTTCAGGAAATACGTCAGGGATTTACTAACAATAGAAATATCATTCAAATCTGACGTATTTTTGTTCAAGTCCATAACATAGCTAAGAAAGCTTGACATCCATTTTTCAATAAACGAATGATTTTACAGCTTGATATGAAAGAGTTTGACTTCAATGGTTTGGTTGCTTGAATTTGAATAACAGGTTGCTTAGGAATATGAAAACTAACAACCTTACGAAAGCAATCAATTTTGGCATGATGAGTAGTTAACCAATCAATTCCTAAAATCACATCAAAAGCAAGTATCTTTAAAGAGATAAGATCAACAGGTAATGTGATGGTGCCAACTTGGATCAAACAAGATTTATAAACAGTGGATGTAACGAAAGTTTCTCCTAATGGAGTTTCCACAGATAAATCAAAGTCTAATTTCTCCGGAGTCAAGTTTAAACGTTGAGCACAAGCAGGAGAAATAAATGAATGGGTAGAACCGGTATCTAATAAGGTATAGACTTCGCAAAAATTTATAATTAACTAACCCGTGCTAACTTCGTTCGGGTTCCTCGCATTCTGACCAGTCACGAAAAACGCTCTTCTAGGAACCGTTGACTTTGACTTTTCTGGGACAGCTTTTTGAGTCACCACCCCCATTGGACTTGGTTTCGCTACAGGACAAAATCGAGCTATGTGACCGTCTTTTCCACAACTAAAACATACCTTGGAAGGCTTTGAACAATTTGACCTTATATTTCCCTCATTTTCGCATCTGTAGCATCTAACTGGCGGTCGTTCTCCCCCCCTAGAATTTATTGTTGGTGCTGGTGATGTTGCCGATGTCTTCCCGTTATCGTTAAATCTTCTCTTATTAGATCGGGCATCTCTTTCCACAATATCAACGCGTCGTGCGGCTTTTACCCATGCATCACTCATTCTCACTCGTTCCATTATTGCTTCTTTCAGCTCAGATTCTAGCTTTATCATCTTATACTCTGCCAAAGAGTGCTTCTGTTCAAGCATCACATATCGGGTAACACAAGCTTGAATTGTTGCATCCTTTTGCTCCACGACCGCCTGTCGTTCTTCAGCCTGCTCTTCTAACTCATGAATACGATTTTTTAATTCTACATTTTGATCATATAATACCTCTAATAAACTCTCCTCAGGTACCTCTTCTTCCTCTTCTTCCTCACTCTCGGCTGTTACCTCTGCGACTATCTCGGGTGCAACTATTAATTCTTCACTCACCACATGAATATCTCTAATTCCTTCTTCGCCTAACATCACATTATCCTGGTTGGTGATTAGAAGTGTTTCCAAGATCTCATTCACTCCATTATTAACATTCTCAATCGACATTCTCAAATACTGCCATAAAACAAAGGTTAATTTAACAAATTAACATATCACATAATATCTCTATATTATGACCGACCAACAATTAAGCTTAGGTAGGACACACTAGCGAAGGATTTACTCGTCTCTCCCCACCTAGTTCTATTCCCCGATCTCCGCCAGAGATCATATCCCTAAGCTCTGATACCAACTGTGACTCATGTCCCAACCGTGGACAGCACCTCACAGTGATACCTATCAGTTTGCCACCGCAGAACGGCGTCCCCTACGGAGAGTCTGGCTTCGGTGCATCCCCCATCTACAGGAAGTCACCAGCAAGAGGCTCGGGGCTCTTTACTTATAGCTCTGATACCAACTGTGACGCCCCCAAAATAGGTCCATTCCACCCAACCCATTCTGAGTCGCCAAATACATGGTACAGAAACAACTACAACTTTATTAATACATTTGTCGTGCAAAATACGACAACACATATACTGTGAGTTTAAATACAAATATTGTCATCTAGACAATATTCATACTCAATTAAGTACTCATTATACTTATTGATACACTATTTTACAAAATAGTGAGAACTACTAAAACAACTGTCTTGAACCATCATTCCATACCCCGACAAGTACTCGCTACATTCTCGCCTCCTGAGAAGAAAATGGAACAACAAGGAAAAGGGTGAGCTCAACTAGTCCAGTAAAGAATATTATGACTAAGATAATATACAACAAATTATCGTTAGTCTTCAACGGGGAAAAATCTAATAGAATACAATAGACAACAAGTTTTAAATCAATAACTGCAGCGGAAACAGCAAACCATTAGAAGAGTCAAGTAGAGAATGAGTTCTACTATCTTCTAAGATTTAAAAGTCCATCATCAATATTTTATCCCTGTAACAACAATCAATAACCATCTTTAATCAAATATTCATCTTTGCACTACAGGCCAAAGATATTCATTTGTATCACCAGTCGATCATGTTCATCTCAACACCTGTTCATCTTTGCACTACGGGCCAAAGATATTCATTTGTATCACCAGTCAATCATGTTCATCTCAACACCTGTTCATCTTTGCACTACGGGCCAAAGATATTCATCAGAAATCGTCAATCTTTGCACTACAGGCCAAAGATATTCAATTATATCATCATTTAGGACTGAGGATGATGAAAAATATTTTAAAGGAAACGAATCCAGTGAAACAAAATAATAAATATTAAGGATTCGTATTTCAGCTATTCCATGTCCAAAAATACCTCATAAATAATCATAGTGGAGTAAAATTCAAGAATGATCAAAACATGGATACAATCAAAACTAGTATCCAGAATAGATATTTTGGACGAAAAGAAGAAAATTTCATTTTTCGGTGAATAGTAACTCGTGAATAGTAACTCGTGAATAGTAACTCATGAATAGTAACCCCGACATGAAAAGTTCCAAATTTGATAAAAAGTTCATATCAATACTTCGGCATAATGATATTGAAGAAAATAATATCATTTAAGAATAAATAACATCCCTTACCTCGTAAAGACAGTACTTCTAGTTGAAACACCGGATATAGGCTATGACTTGAACTTGCACCGTATAGCAATACTCAAAGTATTAGAATACTCGCAAGAATACGCTCACTAATATAGAGAGAGAAAGAGAGAGAAACTTGTGTTTCTGGTGTGATTTTCAATTCTAACCTAAGCACCCTATTTATAGGAAAATGCTTAGAACACCAAAGCAGAAAATTTAATAAAATAGTAATATTTCTTAAAAATATTCAAGCCCACCTAAGAAATCTGATTTCAGATCATGTATAACACATGTGAGCCACTCAATTGCAACAAAAAACATTTTTCTTAAAAAAAACATTTTAAACTCCAAAAATCAATTATTTCGGAACTTCAGAACTTCAATACTTCATAATAAATAGCCATTTATTCAGAAAATTTAAATCTCGCAAGTTTTTATAGGAAATTCAATTCTCTACAACTTTACAGAAGAAATTTTTCTAAATTCCAAACAGAATTGACCGAAATTCACAAACAGGCGATTTTACAGTCAATAATAAATTTTCGGTCAAGAATTGTGTCCACCAACACACAAAATATGTGCTAATCATTTAATGTCACAAAAATACTCTTCCTCCTCATATACACATATATCCCACATTCATTGTAAAAATATCACCATCAATATATTATTAAAATAATATATTTCAATGAATTATTTTATCAGAAAAAGATAAAATATTAATTTTCAACAATTGTCACATTAAAAATTTTCTTCATCTATATCCACTTAAAATCAATATTTTTCTCATCATATAAATCAATAATTAATTATACACAAATAATATTACAGAATCACAGTACTGGCAACCAGGCCGTTCCCAGGAAAGAGAGGGCTTTCTAATAAGGATATCTCCTTACTGGCGCGCAATTAGATGACCAAACCTCTCCTTAGACAGAACTTTCTAGACATTATCAATAATGTTATCTAATAATATTATTCAGATAATATGAATTATTGCTCCGATAATAGAAAATACTGTGTAGTGACAATTATTAAAACAACAATAATATAAAATATCAACGCAGCAATTATTGAATCAATAAAATACAATATTGAACAGTAACAATTATTGAGTAGTGCCTTCTTACGTAAGAATCAATAATTGGTGCAATACCGTGTGCTACTGTGCAACAACGCGTATTACTGCGTTTTAACCACCAGGTATTCCAACAGTATTAACGGTAACAACTACGCCGTTATTTATAAACAACTTGTTTTTGTCATTTTCTTCATCCAATCGCTTTCTGTTATGGGGCCCACAAAAGACTACGCCGTCGTACGAATATTTTCCGACAGGAAGAATATTCTACGACCAAATGAATATTCCCCGACAATAATGAATATTTTATAACCACTTGCTTATTTAAAATATTTGTGCATTTTACCCATAACTAACCACATTAATCAAATTAACCCTTACTATTTCAGAATAATAAATAGAGGAAATTAAATTTTATTTATTAATAATTTGGGGTCTTACAGTTTTCACCATTGTTTCGTTCTTCCCCACAAGGGCCTCGTTTCGACGAACTAGGTCTATTTTCGTCTTAACGGTTATCTGATGGGTGGCCTCGGCTGTCTCCAGTTTTTCTTTTAACTTATTTACATCCTTCTGAAGGCATTCGTTATTGAAGAGAGCGGTACCATGGTCCCTTCTCTCTTTATTCAGAGCCGACGCCAGAATAGCGTTTTCTCGACTGGCTGCGTCTTCTTCGGCTTCGGACTCTTTGTATCGGGGAAGAAGCCTCCCGAAGACAGCATTGGCCTACAGACATTCAAAGGCAGCCGGTAAATTACTAGAAGAAACATATAATTCCTAAATATTTCAAATGAACAAACTAACCTTAGCCTGATAACTCATGCCTTCCTCGATCAAGTCCCTAATCGAACTGTTTCCGAACCGATGATCATCGGTCTCCCGAACAAAGGAATCGAACAGCTGAAAGGGAAAGTTCGCGTTAAACTCCGGCCATACAGTGGGAGAAGATGCGGCTTCTCGCCTGAAGGCGGAGGGGGAAGATCTTGTCGAAGAAGGCATAGATGGTTCGGGAGGCGGTGGTGGTTGATCATCGGAAGGTTGTTTCCTTTTACGAGACAGAAGTGGAGACTCGGTTGGGTTTTCGAGCTCGTCTTCAGAAATATGGATCTCCACAGGAACGACGATCGGAGGATCAACTGCAGTAGGGGGAACCTGAAGCTCATCGGCGAATAAAGGAGTCACTTTGGTCTTCCTCTTTTTAGTACAAAGAGCTTGCATTCGCTCCTTAGCCGGCATGTCAATCAGGCTGGTGGTAGAAGTTTGCTGAGATTCTTGAAGGACCGATCTTGGTTTCTGAACAGCCCTCTTCTTTTGTCGAGGTCAGCTAGGTTCCTCCGCAGTTTCTGATCCATGGAAGACTTCAGCGTCATGGGCTTCTGAAGCCGGAAGTTCTTCCTGTGGGATATCGGTGGGGGATGATGATGATTTACCCGAAAGGAATTTATCCAAATCCCTTCGGTCAATCGATGTTGGTTTTATCAAAGACACTGCAAATTAACAAATCATGTAACCCTTTAGACCAGTTCACTAAAAGAAATCTCAGCAAATTACATACCAGTAAGAGTTTAGAACTCACATTCATGGTCATATAACCATGCTTGCTTGCTCAGGAGTCCGAAGCTCCATTCCTTCAGGGGAATCTTCTCGAGAATGCTCGCCATTTCTTTCACACGCTCCTTTGGAATGTCCCCGAAGTCTGCAGAAATCCGCTCGGAAGTGGTCCATTCCGGGATAGACGGGATTTCAGGTCCCTTCACGAAGAACCATTCTCTGTGCCACCCCTTGTTGCTCGAAGGAGTATCCATCAAAGGTCGCTTCTCGAACTTGGCGTTGGGCTTGGGGGACTGTTTGCTCAGCACGTTGAAGCCTCGTTCCCGAGACTTCTTAGCAGAGAAGAGAGTGAAAAAGGAATCAATTGTTGGGGGTATCCCCAACTCATAACAAAATACTATGAAAGCCAGGATGTGGATGTACGAATTCGGTACCAGTTGGGCGAATCCCACTCCAATAAACCCCAGGAGAGTAACAAGGAAAGAGTGAAGAGGGAATCTAACTCCCTTCTCTAAAAAAGTTACCGGTACGGCAGTCCACCCATCCGGTCGTTGGTACATCCATTCGTGTGGTTCCGGAGCTCTCACCAGATGGGTGTCCGGAATCTGATAACGACTTCTGATGGCACGCAGCTCGATCTCGGTGATGATAGAGGGGATATTAGCGTGAGGATATTGTTCTTCACTCTCAAAAAACTCAGGGGGGCTGGGGTTTGGAACCGACTCGGTAAGGTTGTGACTGGGAGGAGTGGTGGAAATCGGAACAGCAAGAATGGGGGTGGAATTGTCAGAATCTTGGGTCGCCATTGCTACTAAGATCTTGCAGGAAAGAAAGAAATCAGAGAGAAGGAGAAAACACTGTATATCAAATTCAAATTAAGCTGGTAAAGTCGTCAGAATTGGGGAAAATTGGCTTTTATAGTGGTCTTTTCAAATTTTGCACGAAAACCGAGGGCGGCGCATTAATTGGAGATAATGATGCGGGAGTGGAAGGGGTAACGTCCGATTTTGGTTTTAATGGGTTATCCAAGGTGGGCTGGCGTTCATTGAATCTCTATTTTTCGTCCTTAAGGCTGTTGGACATGTGCCATTTGGGCTTATGGATCCACTGGAATTACCGACTGATTACTTATTAGTTGGGTCTCGGTGAGATTCCTTTCTCCCCCTTTGGTTTATTACAAATCTCTTTCACTATGGACTTACACTATTTACAGTCTTTCACTATACATCTTGTTTAATAAAAGACTGGGGGGCAATGTTGGGCCATAATACTTTTCATGCTGGACCGGGCCGAATGGGCTTGTCCTTTCGGTTATGTCACTTTTATCGTGTCGTGTCAAACAACTTGGGCCTCGTTACTTGATTATAATATTGGGCTTAGTCATTGGATTGGTCCATTATGTAAGTTGTCACTTATCCTATCTTTGACTGGTAATCATCACAAAAGGTAGTAGTTGGCTATTATGTCAGCCACCTTTCTGCATGGCATTAATGAGGATGGGACTCCGATTACCGACGGGAGGTAACTGTGGTAGCAGGTGGGAAAATAAGCTACATACTTTCGGTTGAGATGACCGGGGGTGAGAGGAGGTGTCAGGAGATAGTGGGTGGCACAGTAAACCGGGTCTTGGGAACGTATGGGGCAAGGATCACAAAAGGAAAAGAGGTAACAAAACACAAGAGACATAATTATTTTTCACTCACTCAGACACTGGTCATTATTTTTCCTCCATTGTTAACCTTGTGATCGCCTGTACTGATTCTCACGCCGAAGCTATCCCCCGACGGTCAGGCCGTCAAGCTTTTGGTGTTGACCTGTTGAACTGTGCAGGATCAGGGCGTCTTACGTGATTGGGACGCGGGAGAAGATCTTGGCATTAACACTTGGAATTGGATTCTATAATTAATTAAAATAAAGGAGTTTATTTTGATTAAAGAATTTGATTAAAATTAAAAAGTTTATTTTATTCAAAATAGAATAAATTAAAATAAAAGAGGTTTATTTTGATTTAAATTTGGATTAAAATAAAGGAGTTTATTTTGATTCAAAATTAGATTTTATACTAACTAGATTTGTCCATTAAATGATATCAATATATATATTGAATGTTTATTATTCATGAGATGAATGTTATTTATTGATGCATATGGTGATGTGTATGATAATAAATGAGATTGATTATGGACTATTGACTAATGTGATTGGATTTTATTTTAGTTGGATGCATGAATGTATGAGTTTTATTAAATGGGGTCTGTGTACCTCGTCTTCTCTAATTTTTCTTAATGTAAATTCTATCTCCCTCCTATGTACTTCTCCTTGACTGCTGATCAAGGTTTCTATTTATTTTAAATGGTTTTGTAATAGGAATAGTTAGAATTAATTTTGAAAAATTGGAGATCAAGGAACAAGGAGCGCTTGAAGACCCGTTTGTAATGGAACCCGAGTTTAAATGTAATAGTTATATTTAAATATTAATTCTTGCACCTCTAGGGTTTGTCCTTTTAGTTCACTTGGTGGCTCTAGTGAACTAAACTAGAATAAAAGTCCATAATCAATCCAGGTAGAATATAGTATTCTATATGTGCATGCTTATACTATATATATATATATATATATATATATATATATATATATATATATTTGTGCATGCGCGCTAAACAAGATGAGACAAATTAATAACAAACCCCTCAAATATTTTATATTAAGTCCTAAGCGTTCAAAGATATTTGGAATATCGAACGTCGCCTTGTAGCACGATAAAAAATAATAGAGTATCAATTAATTATTATAAGTTTGTTGCGTCACCACAAGGCTTATCTTAATTCTTTGAGATATTAATTTTATCACATTTGATGCTTATAAAGAAAATTGAACAATATTATTTTGTTGTGTCACCACAAGGACAATATTTTTCTTTTTTGAATATATGGAGTGCTAGGTTGGACTTAACTTAAATTATTTTAGTTCGGATGTGCATACACTTGACCATTATGATTTAAGAGGCAAAATACAAGGAGCTGCATAGTTGATGTAATTGACAAGAGTTGTCTACCTATTTATTTATATATAGTTTGTTGAGTTACCACAAGACTATATACATTTGAAATGAGATCCTTAATCTCACTAGCAAATCTTTAATTAGATTTTGCCAACTATATAAGTGAGGGTTGTGACACTCCCAAATTCGGGTACTTCCATTTCCACGTGATTTCGTGTTCACTATACAACATCATATATCTATCTACCCATAATAAATGCAAACCATGCAATAGATAGAAATAAATCCTCCCCTTATGGGGTTACAACATCTGAATAATAAATACAATCCCAGGTCATTCTAACCTTAAACATCTATGCGGAAACATAAACAAATAATAAGTCTTAAACAACATCAAGTCTGAATACAATTAATAACAACAAGTCTTCTTCATTTGTTAACCTTGCCCTTGCCTTTACTAGTGGAAGGCTCGTCTGATCTTTCGTTCTTAACTGTAATGTTATTATTACGCAGGAGTGAGCACGATTGCCCACAAGTATAATAGTATAATAAAGATATAATAACATGCGAATAAATTAAAGGCTTCTTAGACATGAAAACTCAGCTTTTGAAGCAAGAATGAATAACAAGAAACAAAAGAACTTCTGAGGGTCACAAGGCCTTGAACTATGTCCTAGGTTGTCAAGTGTTTATACTTTAAACCTTTAACAGTCATAAGACTATGGACTCTTCTTCTCGTACTTAGGGGGATCAGCCCTTAGTACCATACTGTGCACAATATCTTAACGCTAACGCATAAGTAATCTCCTATACAGGGTTGTTCATCTCAGTTTGACATTAGAGTCCGCACCAAAGGAAGTTTGGTTTGGATAATTCATCAAGGGTTCTGAAATTTAGAACGCTTATCAACTATGGACTAGTCGAATCATTAAGGGTTCGCTAGTCTAACAAGATTCACAATAACTGATATTTAAATTGAATAACAATTTCAAGAGATATACAATAGAATAATTATTGTTTAACAACATCATGCTTTGAAAGAATAATATATTTTTGATATAACAAAATGGACTTGATCAATAATAATGAGAATTTGCTCGATGTAAAGAGACAACTTATAACTCATATAATGATAACGAGTAGGGTTAGAAAACTTGCCTCGTGCGTAGATTACACGTTAATTAAACACGTTCCTTGAATTAATCCTACATATCATTTCCATTCACAACTCCAGTTAATTATAATGTAACTAGTCATCATAAGTTCACTCCTTTTTCTAGAATTTGGTTATGACTATACTTAGTCAAATTATCACACTTATTGTCACATTATATACATTTCACGAACAATAAGTTAACTATGCATTTAATAATTTAATTCACACGTAAATAAGTTATTGACATGTTAAGAATCTATTTTAACATCTCATTATACTTCTAACATATTTTTATGTTCATTAGATTAGGTTACTATCACATTCATGGACTTGAACACTTTAAAAAAAATTCAATTTTGGACATTCTGCAGAGTGGCGTTGCGGCGCCACTGATAGGCTTACTCTCGGTGTTGCAGCTGGACTCTTGGCACTGCGGCGCGGTGGCGCTGCGGCACGGGTCTTAAAGCATGGAGTTGGCGCCACGGCGCGAGACTCCAGTTTATGTTCTGTAATTCGCAAAAATTGCAGAACATGGCCAAAAATTTCCAATCAACTTATTTTTACACGAATTTGGACCTACCCAAACATTATAATACACATAATATCACTATGATTTTAACATGTTAAAACACATAATTTGCAAAAATCAACACATTTAATTTCACTGTTCTTGATGTTCTTAAAGGTTTTGAACATAAATCATAAAATTCAATGCCACGGATTCGTTATAACACCAAATCTATCCATTCAAGTTTTGTTTACTTCGTTTTAACATGCATAATTATATACAAGTGTAAAATTTAGAGATAATATATGGTTGACGTATTAAGTTTTGTGAGTAAGGGCCATATGGCCATATAACATACTCTGTAATTGTATATTATATAATTTTTCATGAAACTGATGATATGGAACCATCCAATACATAGTAAAACACATTATAGCAACATCTTATCACATATATACACATAATTATTACTCTTTCCAATTACATGAATTTAACAGAAACTTGAAAGCCAATTTCTAAGAAAAACTTAAACGACGTAATAAAATTGGGTTTAAAGGAATTACCTAGAGTATAGAGTGCAGATTAATGGAGAAACCCTTTTTGGATGATGCTAATTCAATTACTCAACTCCCAATTTCCTCAACAAATTCTCAACTTCTCTCTGAATTTCTCAAACTCTCTCTGATAATATTCCAGACTTAGCAAAATGAAATAAAGAAGACGTATTAATTAAAAGAAACTGACGCGCTGAGTGGTGGTCAGTTACCCAGAAATGGTTAACTGCTACCAACTCCTCTTAGGGCCTCGTTTGGCTGGTAATAAAAGACTCCAAACCATTTAATTTAATAACTCTTTTATCCTATAGTTTATTTCATGTCACGTCCAATTACAAAATAATCAAATATCATATTTACTTTAATTTAAATAAAATATGATAATTTCTCATTAATTCACATAATCACATAATTAATTTCTTATTTAATAATTATGTCAAATTATTAAATCTTCTAATTAATTATTAAATTAATTAAAATAACATTAGGCTTATAAAATATTTCATTTAATTCAATAAGCTCACATAATTATATACTTTGAATAATAATAATTCTTCACATTAATTTAATAAATATGACACATATAATTAAATTAATCTAACACAACTTCATCAATTAATTATTTTATCTAATAATTAATTCATCGAAAAAATATTTATTCAATCTAATAAATATTAAAATTAAATTACAAAATATCGGTTGTCACAAGGGTAATATAGTTTGAAAAAAATAGTGAGAGATACCAATTTAAAACAAGACCTAATTTATTTTTGTAATTAATAAAAGAATGTATGCTAAAATATTGTTTATTACAAATTCATTTACAGAATTTTACAATGTCTAAATTATTATCACTGCGAAGCATATTAGATGCTATTTAACTTGACCGAATTAAACGGATTGGTTAAGAAATTTGAGAATAGTTCTCACGGCTGAAAAGCAATCTTATGTCCTTAATACGCCTATTCCTGCAATGGTTGCAGAAAATGCCTCTGAGGAAGAGATTGCTACTTTTAAAAAGTGGTAAGATGATGCACAGTTGGCTTAATGCATTATGCTCGCATACATTAGTGACGAGCTTCAGCGTCAGCATGAAACTATGGATGCTCCTACTATACTCCTGCACGTCAAGTAGTTGATGGTGAGGAAAGTAGGACTAATAGATATCAGATATCTAAGGAGCTCTTTTGATGTAGAATGACCGATGATACTACAGTACAGACAAAAGCCCTTAACATGATCAATTTGATTGAATAATTAGGACAACGGGTTTTGTCATGGATGGATAGTTGAGCCAAGATTTGATCTTGCACTCACTCCCGGACTCCTTTCACAATTGTTGTGAATTTTTCATATGAACAAGCTAGATATCAGCTTCGCTAATTTGCTTAACATGTTGAAAAATGTTGAGAGTCACTTTCCAACTAAGAAAGACCAAGTCTTACTAGTAGGGGCCAAATGATCTTTCCAAAAGAAGAACGATTCTAAGAAGGTAAATAAAAAGGGGCAAAAATAAAGGATAATAAGAACAAAACTGATACGGATAGCAAATGAGTTTGCCTCCACTGGAATAAGCCTGAACACTGGAAAGAAACTGCAAGAAGCATCTTGTAGAGGCTAACCAGAAGAAGTTTAGTGAAGTTTCGGTTACAAATACAATTTTATTCATGATTTAAAATAAATTTTTCTTTAAGTCAAGATTCTACTTGGGTATTGGATACCGGCTTTGGTTATCATAAATTTAGATTTATGAAGGGACCAAGCAGAAGTAGAAAGTTAAACAAAGATAGGTAATCCTATGTGTGAGAAATGAAGCAAAGGTTGCTACATTAGCCATAAAAACTTATAGTTTAGCAATGCCTACGGGTAAATCTATTAAGTCAATAAGTTGTTATTATATTCCAGTTCTTGTTAGAAACATCATTTCCATTTTATTGTTGGATAATAAAATCTTTGGTATTATATTTAGGAACAATTGTTGTTCTATTTATAATAATAATATTTTGTATAGAACTGGAATATTACTTAATAGATTTTGTATACTTGACTTACGTGAAAAATTATTTTACATATTGAACAAATTAGTATAAGAAAAGGAGATGATCATTCAAAGAGTTGAATATGTGTATTTGCTGAAATACAAGTGTGAATTATTTGAAAGCTTCAAAGAATTCAGAAGTGAAATAAATTGGCAAAGTATTAAGATTCTTTGATTAGATTAAGGAATAAATACTTGTGCAATAAGTTTCTAGA
Organism: Panax notoginseng; assembly: GCA_016801055.1. NCBI lineage: Eukaryota > Viridiplantae > Streptophyta > Magnoliopsida > Apiales > Araliaceae > Panax > Panax notoginseng. The sequence goes on along the minus strand of CM029016.1, from coordinate 73,853,658 downwards.
TCATCTCAAATGGTTTTCTCATAATGGATACCTCCTTATACGCAATAATTGATTAATGTATCTGAAAGAAAAAATTATACCTTGTTAGACATGGTGCGGCCCATAATGATTTTACCGACATTCCAGTATCTTTCTGGGCTAATGTCCTAGAAATGGTTGCATATCTACGAATAGGTAACCTCAAAATCCAGCCTTAAGACTCCATAAAAGTTATGGACAGGGAGGATTCCTAATCTTAAGTATGTTAAGATAAGGGGTTGTCCAACTTATGTGAAAAAGGTTTCAAAGGATAAGCTTCGGACAAGATTTGACAAGTACATATTTGTGGGACATCCTAAAGTAAGTTTAGGGTATATGTTCTATAATCCTACTTAGCAAAAGGTGTTTGTTGCGGAACACATTACCTTCTAAGATAAAGATGTTTATCATTGAAGGGGCTAGTGGGAGGATAATACATCTTGAAGAGTTCAAGAACCACAAAATACTATAAGTCAAATAAGAGGAATTTGTAGATAGACCTATTGTATCACAACCGAATCGTAAATCTGGAATAGTATCGAAGATACCTGGGAGGTATGGATTCATCATAGATGATGATGATGATGAGGTACGCATCATAAAAGATGATGATCCAGTTACATACGATGAGGTAAGAGGTGTAGACACTCAGAGAAATAGATTGAAGCAAGCTTCTCAAAAATAGAACATTCATTTTGATGAAAAAAATCAAAAGAGTTTAATTTTATCACAAATAAGAATGAATCTAATGTGTACAAAAGGGTCAGTGGGAGCGCTGTGACATTCCTAATATTATATGTTGATATACTATAGGTAAGGAATGACATACTAATGCTGCAATCAGTAAAGATGTGATTAAAATTTATGGTGGGTCTAAATTAAAACTATAGAGCTTAACAAACTCAAGTTTTTTTTAGACAGACCAAGACGATATAAAAATCCACTTTAAGGTAAAGCGTTATCTTAAACGGTGGTGCAGTGTAATTAGAAAGGTTCCAAACAGCAAAGAGTTGCTGGTTTAGTGATAAAGACAAAGTATATAGCTATAAATGAAGTTGCAAGTTGATTGTTTGGATGAAAATTTTATTACAGAACTAGAAATAGTTCCTAAGTCTCATCTTGGATCTAAACATGTGTTGCGGCACTTTCATTTGATTAAAGGAATCATTGAAAGATGGAAAATCAATATAGAGATAGTGGATTCTCAATAACAACATTACATATCCATTAACTAAAGCTTATCCAACAGCAGGCTAATCGTTACTTAGAGAAGAAGGGTATGAGATACCATAACGATTGACTTTAGTGCAAGTGGGAGATTGAAAGTAGTATGCACACAAGCCAATCATGTTTGATGATAAAGCATATACTTTGTAATAATCTTATTCATTTATTAATAGAAAGTATTAATTTATTAAAGGCTTGTAATTATCTACATGATGCTATTTTATAATATGCGATAAACCCATAGTTTTAAGTAATGATTTTAGAATAATGATGATGATCATTCTAATGAGATCTAAATTCTTAGAAAGCTTAAAACTAAAATAGTTCCCAATCGTTAGATTACTAAATTGGGAATTAGTGAATTCGAATAGATTGGTACATACGTTGCTTGCTCATTGGATGAGGATGATTGATATCATGATCATTTGTGTGGAGACACTAAAACAAGTATGTAGGTGCTTATTAGAGAATAAGTTAACTGAATGTGGCTCGCTAAGGAATACCTAATGGAGTTTTACTTGTCTGTCAATAGAAATTCTTGTAGTGATAGTAGTACAAGTGATCCTTGGACTTGAGATCATCATAGTATCTTCTGTATGATGAGTTATACTTTGACTTATTCCTTAAGACCCTTAGGATATATCAAAGGGTATGCTTGGGTATAATAAGTTGTAGATGAAGATAATGTATGATCAATAAAGAATCTACCGCTTCTAGTAAAAGAAGAGAAATGTCCTATGTGATTTGATAAATGACAACCCAGTAGTCCTTGACCAAGGCAGAATGAAATTAGAAAGGAGTTTCTAATTTGCAGTATTTAGAGTTGTGCATTTAAGAGTCGAAATATATATAATTAAATAAAATAAGACTTGACAGTAATTCCATGTCTTATATTTAATTGAGACATTATATGGTGGAATGATTGAATTGTACGGTAACTATTTACTCAAAGGTTCTTTAATGATTAATGTTGAAATCTATATTATCTGAAAAGTCGTTAATCGCTAGGGAGGTTTATCCCTATTGTAGAATGAATATTATTTATTTAAATAAATTAATATTTTAATTTATTTATTTAAATAAGATTAGAATTGTTCTAATTGATTTATTCACAACCAGTTTAATATGAAAAACCTAAAAGGTCACACCATAAAAGGAAGAATAATTATTTAAGAAGCAAATGGCATAATCGTAATAATAAGTTAAGTATATTTAATTTAATATATGGTGATAGAATAAATTAAATAGCTTAATATTTATTATTTAATATTTTCGAAATATTAAATATAAATTAATAAGAGGAGTCTTATTATTATTATTACTATAATTATTATTTAATTCCTAAAGGAGTTTGGAAATTAATTAATAAATGTACTCTCATATATCCTAATAAGATTAGGAGGCTAATTAATTATTCCTAATAAGATCGGGAGCCTAATTAATTAAAGAAATTTAATTAATTAAAATAAAACCTAATTCCTTAATTGTTAAGGAGGGTTGCCCACATCTATAAATAAGAGGAGTCTTATTATGGGTAATGGATTGTTGACTTTTTCACAACAGACGTGATTCCAATTGTTAGAGAGTACGCTCCTTTTCTATAAGAGATAAAAAAACTAGGGTTTTGCCAAACACCCATCTTCTTGAATTTTTGTTCTTCCTTGGTAGATCACCTCTAGAGGCCAAATACTTGGGTGGCTAACGTTGATCAAAGGAAGGAACCAAACCCGGTGGATTCAAGTTAAACGCGAAAAGGATTGGAGGTGAACTTGCACCTGAGGAAGTTCGAATCTTCAAGGGTATGATTCTTATTCTTTATCTTTTCGTTTAATTAATAATTGTGCATAAAGGATGATCCGAGTATATGGTTTGTAAAAATTTTAAACTCTGATTTTTCACGCTTCCGCTTATTTTGTGCAATTTGATTGCGTTCATGAATATTACAAACCTAACAGGAGCCCGGGTTTAAATATAATAGTTATATTTAAATATTTATTATTTCACCCTAGGATTTGACCTTTTGGTTCATTTGGTGGCTCTAGTGAACCAAACTAGAATAAAAGTCCATAATCAATCCGGGTAGAATATAGTATTCTATAATATGCATTCTAGTATTATATATATTATATATTATGCAAACATGCTTCACATATTTAATAATATGATGCATATTTTATATATATATGTGCATGTGCGCTAACCAAAATGAGACAAATAATAACAAATCCCTCAAAGTTTTTATATATTAAGTTTTAAGCGTTCAAAGATATTTAGAATATCGAACGTCGCTTTCTAGCATGATAAAATTAATAAAGTATTAAATATTTAATATGAGTTTGTTGTGTCACCACAAGGCAAGAATTAAGTATTCAAGATGTTAATTTATCACATTTGATGCTTATAAAGAAAATTGAACAATATTATTTTGTTGTGTCACCATAAGGATAATTTTTTTCTTTTTTGAATATATGGAAGTGCTAGGTTAGACTTAACTTAGATAATTTTGATTCGGATGTTCCACCACTTGATCAAAATACTCAAAGAGGCAAAACATAAGGAGTTACATGATGATGTAATTGACAAAGAGTTGTCTACCTATTTATTTATATATAGTTTGTTGTGTCACCACAAGACTATATATATTTGAAATGAGATCCTTATTCTCACTAGCAAAAAATTTAATTAGATTTTGCCGAACTATATAAATGAGGATAATATAGTTTGAAGAAAATAGTGGGAGATACCAATATAAAATAAAACCTAATTTATTTTGGTAATTAATTAAATGAATGTTTGCTAAAATATTATCTTTTTACATGCAGAATTTTAAAAATGTCACATTCACTAATTTCACTGCGTAGCATACTGGATGCTAACAAACTGACCGGACCGAATTACACAGACTAGTTAAGGAATTTGAGAATTATTCTCACTGCTGAAAAGATTTCTTATGTCCTAAATTCGCCCGTACATACAAAAGTGGCAGAGACAGCCTGTGAGGAAGAGATTGCTACTTTTAAACAGTGGCAGGATGATGCATCTGTGGCTCAATACATCATGCTCGCATCCATGAGTAACGAGCTTCAGCGTCAGCATGAAACTATGACTGCTCCTACTATACTCTTGCACCTGCAAGAACTGTATGGTTAGCAAAGTAGGACTACTAGGTATGAAATATCTAAGGAGCTCTTCTGATCTCGGATGTGTAATACCCGGTTAAAAAATAATAATAATAATAAATAAATAAAATAATAATAAAATAATAATAATAGATTTATAATTAGATAATGGAATAAAAACTAATAATTATAATACATATCTAAAACCTATTAGGATAAGTCAGTTAAACTATAACAAACTTTTAATTTTAAAAAGGACTCTTTTACCTAGTAACCTATTTTGCAAAGGAATTACATATATTTAAACAACTGGAGAGAGAAAAACGTAAAAATTTATTTGACTTTGGAGTACTGCAGAATAAAAAAGAGGAAAACAAGAAAATTCAAAAAGGATTTGTTCGGCTAATATTTTCGTATTCGTAATATCGAAGTATGTGGCTTTCCGAACTATTTAGGGTTTTTAAGATTATCGTTACTTTTAAGTATGTCTTATTAATTGTTTAGATGCCTAAATGTACAGTTTCAAAATTCGTTATGTTTTATTTAAGGCTTCCATTTAAATTAAATTGTTATGTTCTTTTATTTCAAAATTCGAATCAAGTATTTATTTTTGAACTCTGAATGAGATTATATGATTTTGAACTGTGAAAAATTATCATTTATATTATCGATAATATTGAGAAAAGATTTTGAAATCCTCAGTCTGACTATGTATAGAACCTGTTATTAATTACGTTTAGTTCCGTAGCTAATATAGGACCTACTAAGGCGCACACCTTTTAGATGCCCTTCGGGGAGTGTGCATTTTTATAGATATCTTAGTAGGGTGCGTATCACAACGTTATCGAACTTTTAGGTCGTGTTACAGGGCTATTGTAACCTTAGTCGCTAAGGCTGTGGATTAAAAGATATATGATATAAATTGAAATCATATTTGAATTGTTTTAGTTTTGAAAGTTTTTGTACTATTGTTATTGAACAAAAAAGTTATTTCAAAAAAGTATTTTGCAAATTGTACTTGATTCGGCTGGATAGAGAGGATTGCTACTTGTTGGGCTTCATCGCTCACCCCCTTACAGATTTTTACAGGTCCCATCGTTTAAAGCTGAGCCCTTATTTGGTACGCTTGGAATAGCTTGAGTTTAGTTTTAGATGTTTTTCTTTTATTGATGGATTTTGATAGAACTCTTAGTTTCGAGGAGCTGCGTCTCCATTATTTAAATGTGGTATTTATTAGTATTTCATTTGGATTGATTTAAAATATATTTATTGTTGGGTTTTAAGTTAAGATTATTGTTAAGTTATTTTGTTTGGGTTGCGCGTTATTGATATTGTTGCCTTGTGGGCCTATGGGCTTGCGGCGTGTAGCACTTTGGGCCTATATCGGGTTCGGGGGTGTTACAGAGGTGGTATCAAAGTAGTGACCCCTCGCAATGTGTTAGGTTGAAAAATGTGACGCCCCCAGAATAGGTATACAACACCCATTCTGAGTCGCCAAATACATGGTACAGAAAGCAAACTACAACATCAATAATACAATTGTCGTGCAAAATACGACAACACATACTGTGAGTTTAAATACAAATATTGTCTTCTAGACAATATCCACACTCAAATAAATCCTCATTACAATTATTCAAACACTATTTTACAGAAATAGTGAGGACTGCTAATACATCTTTCTAGAACCATCACTCCATACCCCGACTAGATCTTGCTATGTTCTCACCTCCTGAGAAGAAAAATGGAACAAAAAGGAAAAGGGTGAGCTCAACTAGCCCAGTAAAGAATATTATGACTAAGATAATATACAACAAATTATCGTTAGTCTTCAACAGGGAAAAATCTGATAAAATATAATCGACAACAAGTTTTAGATCAACAACTGCAGCGGAAACAGCAAACCATTAGAAGAGTCAAGTAGAGAAAGAATTCTACTATCTTCTAAGATTTAAAAGTCCATCATCAATATTTTATCCCTGTAACATCAATTAATAATCATCTTTAACCAAATATTCATCTTTGCACTACAGGCCAAAGATATTCATTTGTATCATCAGTCGGTCATGTTCATCTCAACACCTGTTCATCTTTGCACTACAGGCCAAAGATATTCATCAAGTAATTATACATCTTTGCACTACAGGCCAAAGATATTCAGTAATATCATCATTTAGGACTGAGGATGATGAAAAATATCTTAAAGAGAACGAATCCAATGAGACAGAAGGACAAATAGTAGGGATTCGTATAACAGTTTATCCAAGATCAATAATACTTCATAATAATCAATTGTGAAGCAGAATTCAAAAATAAAGATCAAAACATGGATACAATCAAAGATAGTAACCATAATAGACATCTTGGACAAAAAGGGAAAATTTTATTTTTCGGTGAATAGTGTCGTATTCGTGAATAGTGCCGTATACGTGAATAGTGCCGTATACGTGAATAGTAACCCCCGACACAAAAAGTTCCAAATTTGATAAAAACTCATATCAATATTTCAGCATAATGATATTGAAGAAAATAATATCATTAAGAAGAAAATAATATCCCTTACCTCAAAATATCAGTACTTCTGGTCGGAATACCGGTATAAGGCTGAAAGAAACTTGCTCTGATGAATAGAAACTCTCAAAGTATCTAAATACTCACAAAATACACTCAATAATCTAGAGAGAGAAAGAGAGAAAACTTGTTTCTGGTGTGATTTTCAATTCTAACTTAGCCCTCTATTTATAGGAAAATTTTGGTAGGTTTGACCTGCAACCTGATGGCTTTACCTACTACTATTCCCACCCACCACATTTGAAATATAATTCAGCACATTTCTTCACCAACCACAAGTGGGGCCCACCAATTCTAGAATTTTCCACCAAAATGATAAACTCCGAAAATTCAACAATTTCTGAACCAGTCATCTTGTAAAATTCGTAATAAATCATACGTTCATTTTTAACGGTTCAAAATTTGTGGACATATACTCAACTTATATATGTATAACATATCCAAAAATTACCACGATCCAACGGTCGGATTAAAAATTATAACCCCCGTAAAATATCTCAAAAACCCTGATTTTTAATACCTCCATTCCGACAAAAATATGGATAAAAACCTCAACATTAACTCCTTCATTTTTAACCAAAAAAAATATATCCCTCATTTATATCCACATAAAATAAATATTTCCTTATCATATGAATCAATAATTAATTATTCACAAATAATATTACAGAATCACATTTATGATAACCAGGCCGTTCCCAGGAAAGAGGGGGCTTTCCAATAAGGATTTCTCCTTACTGGCGCGCAATTAGATGACCAAACCTCTCCTTAGACAGAACTTTCTAGACATTGTGAATAATGTTATCTAATAATATTATTCAAATAATATGAATTATTGATCTGATAATGGGAAATACTGTGCAGTAACAATTATTGAAACAACAATAATATGAAATATCAATGCAGCAATTATTGAACCAATAAAATAAAATATTGAACAGTAATCACTGTAACAATTATTGAGTAGTGCCTTCTTACGTACGAATCAATAATTCAACTATACTGTGCAATCCGTGTGCTACAGTGCAACCACGCGTTATTACTGTATTTTTAACCACCGGTATTTCAACAGTGTTAACGGTAACAACTACGCCGTTATTAATAAACAACTTATACTTGTCGTTTTCTTCATCCAATCGCTTTCCGTTATGGGGCCCACACAAGGCTGCGCCGTCGTACGAATATTCCCCGACAGCAAGAATATTCCACGACCAAACGAATATTCCCCGACAAAATGAATATTTTATAACCACTTGCTTATTTTGTAAAATTTGCACATTTCACCCATAACTAAAGTATTATATCAAATTAACCCCTTATTATTCACAATAATATTTAGAGAAAATTTGATTTTATTCATTAATAAGTTGGGGTCTTACAAAAAACCTACACATTCTCTGGGGAGTGATTTTGAGATTTAAGTGTGGGTTGTGAATCTACTAGACTTAAGAAATAGTGAGTGTGATAGATTTTAGGTTTGAATATCTTATAGAAATTGGGTGATGGACTAGGTATATTATATGAAGACTGTGACTTTTGGAGCATTATTTGGATATGAATCGAGTGTTAGAGCTTGTTTGAAATTAACATTAAGAATTATTAATTTGGAGGACCAAATTTTTTAAGGTGGGTAGAATGTAATACCCGGTTAAAAAAAATAATAATAAATAAATATAATAATAATAAAATAATTATAGATTTATAATTAGATAATGGAATAAAAACTAATAATTATTATACATATCTAAAACCTATTAGGATAAGTCAGTTAGACTGTAACAAACTTTTAATTTTTAAAAGGACTCTTTTACCTAGTAACCTATTTTGCAAAGGAATTACATATATTTAAACAACTAGAGAGAGAGAAGAACGTAAAAATTTATTTGACTTTGGAGTACTGTAGAATAGAAAAGAGGAAAAGAGGAAAAGAAGAAAATTCAAAAAGGATTTGTTCGACTAATATTTTCGTATTCGTAATATCGAAGTATGTGGCTTTCTGGACTATTTAGTATTTTTAAGATTATCGTTACTTTTAAGTATGTCTTATTAATTGTTCGGATGCATAAATGTACAGTTTCAAAAATCGTTATGTTTTATTTAAGGCTTCCATTTAAATTAAATTGTTATGTTCTTTTATTTCAAAATTCGGATCAAGTATTTATTTTTGAACTCTGAATGAGATTATATGATTTTGAACTGTGAAAAAGTATCATTTATATTATCGATAATATTGAGAAAAGATTTTAAAATCCTCAGTCTGACTATGTATAGAACCCGTTATTGATTACGTTTAGTTCCGGAGCTAATATAGGACCTACTAAAGCACAAACCTTTTAGATGCCCTTCGGGGAGCGTGCACTTTTATAGATACCTTAGTAGGGTGCGTATCATAACGTTATCAAACTTTTGAGCCGTGTTACAGGGCTATTGTAACCTTAGTCGCTAAGGTTGTGGATTAAAAGATATATGATATACATTGAAATCATTTTTGAATTGTTTTAGTTTTGAAAGTTTTTGTACTATTGTTATTGAACAAAAAGTTATTTCGAAAAAGTATTTTGCAAATTGTACTTGATTCGGCTGGATAGAGAGGATTGCTACTTGTTGGACTTCATCGCTCACCCCCTTACAAATTTTTACAGGTCCCATCGTTGAAAGTTGAGCCCTTATTTGGTACGCTTGGAATAACTTGAGTTTAGTTTTAGATGTTTTTCTTTTGTTCATGGATTTTGATAAAACTCTTAGTTTCGAGGAGCTGCGTCTCCATTATTTGAATGTGGTATTTATTAGTATTTCATTTGGATTGATTTAAAATATATTTATTGTTGGGTTTTAAGTTAAGATTATTGTTAAGTTGTTTTGTTTGGGCTGCGCGTTATTGATATTATTGCCTTGTGGGCCTATGGGCTTGCAACGTGTAGCACTTTGGGCCTATATCGGGTTCGGGGTGTTACAGGATGACTGAGGGTATTACTGTTGAGACTCATGTCCTAAAGATGATCAATCTGATTGAACGTCTTGGACAGCTTGGGTTCGTCATGGATGGGAAGTTGAGTCAAGGTTTGATCTTGCAGTCAGTCCTTGACACCTTCTCACAATTTGTTATGAATTTTCACATGAATAAGTTGGATATCAGCTTGCCTTAGTTACTTAACATGTTGAAAACTGCTGAAGGTAACTTCCTATCCAAGAAGAACTATGTCTTACTGGTGGATCATTCTTCCAAGAAAAGGAAGAGGCCCAAGGTATCTTCTAAAAAGAAGAAATCCAAGAAGGCTAAGGGAAAGGCAAAAGTGAAGGATCAAAAGAAACCTGATCCAACTAGCAAATGAATTTGCTTCCATTGCAATAAGCCAGGTCACTGGAAGGGGAACTCTAAGGATTATCTTGCGGAACAAAAGCTGAAGAAGCTTGTTGAAGCTTCGAATCCTAATCAAGGTTTGTTTATGATATGGATGGTTTTAACATTATAATAAAGAACAACAATTGTTCTATTTATAATGATAATATTTTATATGGTGTTGGTAATTTACGAAATGGACTTTATATACTTGACTTGCATGTAAATATACTTCAAATTGAACAAACTAAGAAAAGGAAAAGAGATGATGTAAATTATACCTTCATGTGACACTGTAGACTCGATCATATTAATGAAACAAGATTATCGAAGTTGCATAAAGATGGGCTCTTAGAGCTATTTGATTATGAATCATATCCAACTTGTGAATCTTGTCTCATGAGCAAAATGACTAAATCTTCTTTTATTGGAAAAGGAGAAAGAGTTACAGAGTTGTTAGCATTGGTACATACAGATGTATATGGACCTATGACAATGACTGCACGAGGAGGGTATTCTTATTTTATTACATTCATTGACGATCACTCAAGATTTGGATATGTGTATTTAATGAAATACAAATCTAAATCATTTGAAAAGTTCAAAGAGTTCAGAAGTGAAGTAGAGAAACAAACGGGCAAAAGTATTAAGATTCTTCGATCAGATCGAGGTGGTGAATACTTAAGCGGTGAGTTTCTCAATTATCTCAAAGATAATGGTATAATCTCACAATGGACTCCACTAGGGACGCCACAGATGAATGGTGTATCTGAAAGGAGAAATCGAACATTGTTGGACATGGTTCGATCCATGATGAGCTTTACCAACCTTCTAGTTTCCTTTTGGGGATATGCCCTAGAATCAGCTGCATACCTACTTAATAAGGTACCTACAAAATCCGTCCCCAAGACTCTATATGAGTTATGGACAGGGAGGAAACCAAATCTTAAGCATGTAAAGACTTGGGGTTGTCCAGCTTATGTCAAAAAGTTTGAAAACGATAAGCTACAAACTAAATCTGACAAATGTAGATTTGTGGGATACCCTAAAGAAACATTGGGGTATTATTTTCTATCATCCAACTGGTCAAAAGGTGTTTGTTGCGAAACATGCTGCCTTCTTGGAAAAGGAGTTTATCCTTGAAGGGGTCAGTGGGAGTAATATATATCTAGAAGAGGTTCAAGAACCACAAAATACTACAGATCAAAGTCAGGTACCTAACCAAGTAGAGATTCCTTCTGTACCACACCCTATTCGTAAATCTGGAAGATTACCGAAGAAACCTGATAGGTATGGACTTATCATAGAGGATGATGATGAGGTACGCATCATAGATGATGATGGTCCATTGAATTACGAACAGGCTATGAGTAATAAAGACTCAGAGAAGTGGCAAGAAGCCATGGAATCCGAGATGGACTCCATGTATGAAAACTAAGTATGGACTTTGGTTTCACCACCTGAAGGCATTAAGCCTATTGGGTGTAAATGGGTCTTTAAAAGAAAGACTGGAGCAGACGGTAAGGTAGAGACCTATAAGGCCCGATTGGTCGCAAAAGGTTTCAAACAAAGACAAAGAATTGACTATGACGAAACCTTCTCACCAGTAGCAATGCTCAAGTCTATTCGAATTTTGTTTGCGATTGTAGCTTACAATGACTACGAAATCTGGCAGATGGACGTGAAAATGACCTTCCTCAATAGAAAACTTGAGGAGGATGTGTATATGACACAACCAGAGGAATTTGTTTCAATGGTTGGAACAAATCAAGTCTGTAAGCTACAATGATCCATTTATGGAATTAAGCAAGCTTCTCATAGGTGGAACATCCGTTTTGATGAGACAATCAAAGAGTATGATTTTATCAAAAATGAGGATGAACCATGTGTGTACAAGAAGGTTAGTGGGAACGCTGTTTCATTCCTCGTATTATATGTTGATTATATATTACTAATAAGGAATGATATTCCTATGCTACAATCAATTAAAATCAGGTTATCTAAACACTTCTCCATAAAGGACTTATGAGAAGCATCCTATATTTTGGGGATAAAGATCTATAGAGATAGATCTAAAAGGATGCTTGGCTTATCCCAAGGAACTTACATTGACTCGATGCTAAAGAAGTTTAGCATGGAAGATTCCAAAAGAGGTCTCATGCTGATGAGCCATGGAATTCATCTCTCCAAGAAACAGTCCCCAAAGATACCTAAAGAGAGAGACCGTATGAGTAAGATTCCTTATGCTTCAGCAATAGGATCTATCATGTATGGTATGATATGTACTAGACCAGATGTCACTCATGCACTAAGTGTAACAAGCAGATATCAGTCAAATCCAGGAGAAGAACACTGGAAGGCAGTGGAAAATATCCTAAAGTACTTAAGAAGAACTAAGGTTGTATTTCTTGTCTATGGTTGGTCTGAATTGAAACTAGAGGGCTTCACAGACTCAAGTTTTCAAACGGACCAAGATGATAATAAATCCATTTCGGGGTATGTGTTTACCTTAAATGGTGGCGCAGTGAGTTGGAAGAGTTCCAAACAGCAAACAATTACTGATTCAGTGACAGAGGCAAAGTACATAGCTGCAAGTGAAGCTGCAAAGGAAGCTTTTTGGATAAAGAAGTTCATTACCGAACTTGGTGTGGTTCCTAGCATTATAGGACTAGTACCTTTATTATGTGACAACATCAGAGCTATTGCGCAGGCTAAGGAACCCAGGTCTTATCAGAAATCCAAACACGTGTTGCGGTGGTTTCATTTGATCAAAGAGATCATTGAAAGAGGAGACGTCACCCTGGAGCGTGTGGACTCTCAAGACAATATTGCAGTTCTATTTACTAAAGCATTAACATAATAGCAGTTCGATCGTCACTTAGAGAAGATGGGTATGAGATACCACGGCGATTGGCTTTAGTGCAAGTGGGAGATTGAAAGTAGTATGCATACAAGTTAGTCATGTATGATGATAAAGCATATACTTTGTAATCAATCTTATTTATTTATTTATTAATAAAAGAATTATTTATTTAATGCATTTAATTATCTACATGGTGCTGTTTTAATAATATGTGATAAACCCATAGTTTTGAGCAATACTTTTAGAATCATGATGAGATCATGCTAATGAGATCTAAATTCTTAGATAGCTTAAAACTTAAATGTTCTCAATCAATGGATTACTAAAAAGGGGATTAATGAATCCGAATAGATTGGTACGTACGTTGCTTTCTCATTGGATGAGGATGATTGATATCATGATCATTTGTGTGGAGACACTAAAGCAAGTATGTAGGTGCTTATTAGAGAATAAGTTCACTGAACGTGACTCTCTAAGGACTACCTAATAAACTTTTACCCGCTTGTCAATAGGAATTCCTGTAGTGATAGTAGTACAAATGATCCTTAGACTTGAGATCATCATAGTATCTTATATATAATGAATTACACTTTGACTTATTCCTTAAGACTCTTAGGGTATATCAAAGGGTATGCTTGGGTATAATAAATTATATATGGAGATAATGAATGATCAATAAAGAATCTACCACTTCTAGTAAAAGATGAGAAATGTCCAATGCGATTCGATAAATGACAACCCAGGAATCCTTGGCCCATGTGGAATGAAATTAGAAAGTAGTTTCTAATTTGCATTCATTAGGAGTTGTGCATTTAGGAATCGAAATACATATAATTAAATAAAATAAGACTTGACAGTAATTCCATGTCTTATATTTAATTGTGACATTGTATGATGGAAAGATTGAATTGTACGGTAACTATTTACTCAAAGGTTCTTTTATGATTAATGTTAAAATCTATATTATATGGAAAGTCATTGATTGCTAGGGAGACTTATCCCTATTGTAGAATAAATATTATTTATTTAAATAAATTAATAGTTTAATTTATTTATTTAAAAAAGATTAGAATTGTTCTAATTGATTTATTCACAACTGATTGAATATGGAAAACCTAAAGGATCACACCATAAAAGGAAGAATAATTATTTAAGAAGTTAATGACATAATCGTAATAATATGTTAAGTATATTTAATTTAATCTATGGTGATAGAATAAATTAAATAGCTTAATATTTATTATTGAATATTTTAAAAATATTAAATATGAATTAATAAGAGGAGTCTTATTAATATTATTACAATTATTATTATTTTAATTTCTAAAAGTGTTTAGGAATTAATTTAATATAAGTACTCTCATTTATTCCTAATAGGATTAAGAGATAAAATTAGTTAAAGGAGTTTACTTAATTATCTCTAATAAGATTAGGGAGCCTATTTAATTAAAAGAGTTTAATTAAATAAATAATACCTTATTTTAATTAAATAGGGTTACCTGATGTCTTTATACGAGGAGTCTTATATCAGATTATCAAATATACGTAATTTCAATAGTTGGAGAGTACTTCCCTATTTCTATAGAGATAGGAAAAACTAGGGTTTGAGCCAATACACCATTCTTCTTGAAAATTTTTCTTCCTTGGTCGATCACCTCTAGAGGTCATAAACTTGGGTGGCTAACATTGATCAAAGGAAGGAATCTACCTGGAGATTCAAGGAGATCCCGGAAAAGTAGCAGTTGAAGTTGTACATGGGGAAGCTCGTATCTACAAGGGTATGATTCCATAACTTCTTATTTTTCGTTTTAATTAATAATATGCATAAAGGATGATCCTGGTTATTGGTTTGTGAAAATTTTTAAAATCTGATTTTATTATACTACTGCTAATTTTGCAATTTGATTGCTACTTTGATTTTCACAAAACCAAATATATATATATATATATATATATATATATATATATATATATATATATATATATATGCTGTGAAAGAAAATTGTCTAACCCGTTGCTTCGGCTAGACTATTGATATTTGATCGAAAGCTATCCAAATCAAATTAACTTGGTGCGGGCTCTTATAACTGAGATGAACAACCCTCTTGGTAGGGGAATTATATATTGTCAGGAAACCGACGTGATCACTTGAGAAAGATTAAATGCAATTCATTGACATAGGGTACTTTAGGCAGATCATCTGTTGTACTCGTTTTGTAGAATTATCAGTTTATTATTGTTAATTTTAGGAGAAGTTCTTAGTCCTTAGTAACTGCTCAGTTCATTTCTTTGAAATCTTGAATTAATTAATCATTGAATATTATTGATATTTTGTCCCTAGCGACTATTGTTGATAATCATTGATACTTATTGCTATCCTTGAACTATCATTATTGTTGTACCCTTGAGAAGCTAAAACTATATTGAGCACCCTTATTGCTATATTATTTGCTGGGTAAACTTGTTGCTCATTCTTGCTTTCCCTAAAAACATTTCAGTTAAGGCAGAGCAAGGTGGCCCCTCAGGCATTGATAAGGGCAAGGGCAAGGCTACTAAGTAGTTTATGTTTAGTGGAAATTATTATATTCATATAATGACTTAAGATGTGATATGTATTAGTTATATCTAAATTATGTTTAATTATGTTGGAGGTATTGTAAGAGATGTTTAAGTTACGAACCCTTGGGACAGGAATAATTATGTTATAACAATGTAATTTATTCTGATATTCCGTTGTGCGAGATTTGGTCTATTATTAGAGTTAGTACGTGACAACCAAATTTGAGACAAGTGTGGTCTGAAATTGGGGGCGTAACAGGTTGGTATTAGAGCTGTAGTTATAAATCTTAGGAACGAGAGTCCTTAGATTATAACTTAGGAGAACTTAGAAGATAGAGAGGGATGAAGACTCATGTAGAGTTTTCCTAGAGAGAGACTTAGTGTGTTAGGGAATATAATTTCATTCTATACAATGAACTCATGTTTGTTTAACATCCTAATGGAGTTGTCGTTTGTTTTGTCATATGTTGGTGATTGTATGATGACTAACATGGGAGGACCTAGCTGAGTAGTAGAGAAGGAGCCGCATGACATACATGCGGTCTATGAGGCACCTTCAATAACGAAGCCCATAACATTAGTGGCCCCTATTGATGAGGATGATGATGAGGAGGAGATGGAGCCATTACCCGAGGAGTCTGATCCAGAGGAGGAGCCTATGGAGGAGGAGCCTGAGCCCATGGAGAACTCCGACGAGGCAACTTTCGAGGATCGGATGCTAGGGGAGTATAAGGAGCAGATTCTAGAGTTAGGATGTAGAGTGGAGGAGTTAGAGGCTGAGGCTAGGGAGAGGGAGTCCAAGTTTCAAAAACTGAGGGACGAAGACCATCAGAGGAAGTTAGTGATGCAGGAGATGGAGGTGGAGATTTCTCACTGAAAGGAGGCAAGGATCCAGATGGGAACTTTATTTCATAGGTCGGTGGCTAGGAATGTAGAGCTGGTAGGGAAGTTGGAAGAGATGGAATAGAGAGAGTTGAGTGAGAGGACAGAGAAGGAAGCACTCCGTACTCAGTTAGAGATGGAGGTGATTGTTGGTCGGAAAATCGATCACTAAACACGCGCAAGTATACGCGGTCTAACAAGTAATACAGTGATAAGGAAAGTGTTGTACCCACGAGGAACTATCACTAATATTTACCAAATACTGACTTTGTATCGCTCAAGTCTTATTCGAACAGCAGACTAGTAGAAGTGTGATTAATCTAGTTATATCTAATTATCAAAGCAAGTAAATGGATAGCGAATGGTATCTAAGGCACTACAAGCTAAGGTCAGAACTTCACCCCACACAGGCATTTTGTCAAACACCTGGAGTGATATGCTTCATCAAACTTCCTACCCTTCTCTCTTTGGTCTTAATGGTCATGACAGTTTGTCGATCGAGAACACACAAGTGCTCATACACCTCTGTCAAGGTATGTACAAACATATCCTCTCCAGATCCACCCGATTGGGAATAGAATAGAAAAGAACATCCAAGTTAGGTGATAATCCTACACATGTCTATGCGAATTAACCATAACAAGGATTTAAGCATAAGTTCTCAATTAGGTCACACGTGGTGCAAATATATATGTCTATTCTAAACACAACTTATGCAGTCGAAAAAAATCGACAACTCATAATCACATGCCAATATATTAAGGTGTAAATCTACAATCGTTCTTTCAATATCATATAGATTACCAAAATCATCACTAATGTCTTAGCGAAAATCGTTAAACATGAATATATTAAACCAAATAACCATTAATAACCAAAGAGATAAGACATTCAATTTAAATAACAAAGGGTTCCATTATAACCTTAGAGCTAATACTTAGTTCATAGCTTTTGAACAAAATATAAGTAGCAATAAAGACAACATTTATGGATTACAAAATCAAAGAAAATAAATGGATAAGAATAAACTATGTCAAGCTCTTCCGTCTCCACGAATTCCGCTCCTTTCAAGCTTTCCAATCCGTATTGCTCCTTGCTCTTGTTGCTCCAAGGAATCCCAAACTTCTCCCTAAACTACCTAATCTATATTTACATACATTACCTAAGAGATAGAGAAAAATTACAAGAAGAGAAACTAAAACTATCCTAGAGGGGAAACTATCTAATTATCTATCATATTCTATCCGATTCTCCCAGAGGAGGCTTGCTTTTCATATTATATATTAGTTCCCTCTTTAAGCTAGGTCAAAAACATCTCTTCTCTGCCTGGGCACCAGAGGTCATGCTGCGACGCGAAGAGTAAAGCTAAGGGTGGCGTTGCAGCGCCACGTCAGTATGAAAAACACCGGAGGTCGCGCTGCAGTGCGAGTTCATAAAGGAACTGTGGCGCTGCAAGGCCATGATGACGTCAGCCTGGATACGGGGGTCGCGCTGCAGCGCCAGCTTAAGGCTTGGCATTGGCGTTGCGGCGCCAGTGTATGGAAATTGCCCGTTTTGCCCCCTAAAAGCTAGAAAAGCCCTATTAAGCCCTGCAATACATCGGTTAAGCAAAATAATACTAAAATAATATAAAAGCTATATAAAATCTATAAAGATCAAGCAACTATATAGCAATAAAGGACTCGATTCACGGATATAAATCTCACTCATCAAATACCCCCAAACGTAAGTCTTTGCTTGTTCTCAAGCAAACTATGTAACACAAAAATAACAATAGTAAATCAACACGCGAAAGAAAAATAAAACTATATACTAGCATCATGGCTTCTAAGCTCAATCATAGCTACTCCCAGAGAACAAGGCAAACATAGATATGAGTAAGGGTTCATTCAATTTCAAGCATAAGATTGTATTCGATCCATTCTATGTGTGTGTGTGGAGACCAACCATCCTAACTAAGCATAGCTCAAAATAAGCTCATATAATTGATTGTAGATACCAATATGCTTACTCAGTAACTTAAACGTATTCAACAAGCATTATAAGACGCAAATGCAGGAAATGATCAAAAGGTTTTAGCATGAAGACAGTAAAATCTGACTCAAACAGTTCTTAATTACCTTAGGCTATTCAGAGCTACCCATTAATGAGCTTTTGATCAATGACTCCCCAACCAGATGACTTTAGGGCACTAGGTGTAGAACACTTCTATGAATCTTAGAACTCAAGCAGCAAAGGCCACGTAATCAACATAAGCCAAATGAGACTTTACGAAATTCGAAGATTATTCGGTGAGTGTATTTTATGATCCATCTCAACATCGGTTCTGCGTTTATGGGCGAGTGCGTTTCACGCTTTATCTAGACCCACCGCAAGATTTTTGTTATTTATTTTTCTTTTCTTTTTATTATACTTTTTTTATATGCAAACATGCTAGAATCTAAGATCCAAAACTGTATAAGCGTCTAAGTCTTTTATTACCTTGTAAAAATGAAAGTTTATAAGAGTGAACAAATCTCAAAGCAATAAACACGCAAACTAAATTTGAAATATAACTTAGTTAAAATAGTTGTTCGGTGCTTGCTAAGAAGGACATATCAATAACAGTCTCAACTTATCGATTGAACAAACCCCTAGCTCATACATTCTTAACACGACTCTAAGAGATAGACATAATCACTTAGCGCTTGTCATTAGCCACAAACAAAAATTAATGATTTATATAAAACCCTTACATAATAATAGCTCAAAATAGGGTAAAAAGGTCATTCACATGGCACAAGCATCCAAATCTATTAAAGCCCCAAAAAGATGGCTATAAACCAAATATACATGCTGATAATAATCCAAGCATTCATAATTAATAACAAAAACTGTTCATGGCATCCATCTGTCATAATCCAAAATATAATAAACCAAAAGGCTAATAAAGCCCAAAATGATGTCCAAAATCGCAGTTCATACATTACTGCACTACAATACTGATAAAAATATAAGCAAAATACTAAGATGGCAACCTATCATGGCAATAGATAGAATAAAATAGATAACCTCTAAAACCCCCAAACTTAAGATGAGCAATGCCCTCATTGCTAAACATATATCAATTAATATAAGAGGGCTTCCCTGAAGTTTGGTCACTCGACAGCAGCATCATCCTCGTCAGCGTCTATGTATGGTGATAGGGGAGGGTAGGGTGGGAAAATAGGACGCTCTGGGAACTAGAATGGCGTGAAATTAGCATCCTCGCCACTATATACAGTGTATATGCTCTGCAACGTGTTGACCAGCTCAGCCTGATACTGCATTGCGATGTCCTGCCGTTGGGCAATCGCTGCTATATGCCTCTACTGCCTCTGAGCATCGGCGTATTATTTCTGATGTAGAAGGGTCATGGATGCCATGATCTCTGCCAACAGTCCTTGTAAATCTGGGCCTGTGCTTGGTGGTTACGAGTGCTCGGCCTCTGATGTAGGAGGTGGCTCAGTAGGTGGCTCGTACCCTTCGCCTCTAACATGTGAAGCCGCCCCGTCCCATACATTGAAGTGTGAGATGATCTAATGGTTGATGACTGACATAGGCAAAAAAGCTATCTCTTCTAGCCCCCAACGGATACTTGCCCTTTTGTACAGCTGGGTGATCAAGGATGGATGTGGAAGTCCCGTAGAGGTGGCACTCTTGATTGCCTTCAGGATGGACTCATGAATGAGAACTCTGATATCCACGTCCAGACCTGTGATAATGACGAATAGTAGGATCGCTCTATCCTTAGTCACGTCGCTAAGGTGATGAGTTAGGATCATGTTGGCACATATAAAACTGAACCACGCCTACCTATAGAGACTGAGTGCAGAATGCGAGAAACTGGTCCTCTCACCCATCATGTCATTTATTTTCCATGTTGTCCTGGGCTTGTAGAGCCTCCTAATAATCTCATAGAGGTCATAGCTGCGAAGTCCCGGCTCCATATAGTCCTTGGCCTCAGAGCTAGGCGTCGCGAATAATGCATTGATGGTCTGGCTTCCAAATGCCACTGTTCGCCCCCTGACTTGAACAACAGCAGGACCGCCAGGACTGGCATTTGCATAGAACTCGTGGACCACAGATATGATGGCCGACTCGAGTGGTTTTGTGAAGTGCACCCACTGGCGTCCCAGGATCATGGTGGCCAGCTCGCCATCCTTTGTTTTATCATGCCTCAACCCCCGCTCAGGAATCAAATTTTGTTAGGCAAAGGAGTTCTTGCATCGTTTCCATGCCTCTTCGTTTATAAATTTTGCATTGTCCCAAGCCCGTGGCGCTACGGATGAGGAACTGTCGACGCTCAGTCGTTGCATTTTTGTAGCCATGTCAAAAATTACAGCAATTGGTTTGAACACAAATAGAAGACCCAATTCCAAACTCCCACAAACTTAGGCTAGAATATCCCCAACAAATTCCAATGCCAAAACAGCCTAAATAATCAAATTATTCTCTCAAGCAATTTATCAAACACCTTGCGTGCGCTTTGAAAACCTAACTAGACAACCCTCGCTTGACAGTGGTCTATCCAAATTTCTATCAGTGGAAATCATCCAAACAAACAACAAGAAATGTGCAAACCCAACAATTTGATCAAAATACGTTTCTTATTGACTGAAATCCAAAAATACCTTGAGTGGGAAAACCCTATTTAAGAAACGTGTGGCGTCAAGCTCTGACAAGCAGTTGAAGGCTCTTAGTTGTTGATTGTGGTTGGAAATGTGCAATCGATCACTGCTAGGGCTTTTTGGGAGTGAAACGACAGATGGGTTGCTTGGTCTGCCGAGTTATGTCGAGAGAGGAGAGGAGCAATGGGCTACTGTTGGCTTCAGTTTATATTTTAAAAACAAATTCTCATTTTTGGCGCTACGGCGCGAGGTTTCTTTCTTTGCTTGGCGCTGCGGCGTGAGTTAACAGTAGGTTAGGCTTGCTTGTGGTGCTGCAGCGCGAGGCATAGGCTAGTTGATGGCACTATAGCTCGAGAGTGCAGTGGGTTGGCCTTATGGTGGCACTGCGTCGTGAGATCCCCTTTGTTACTTGGCACTGCAGCGCGAGGTAGAGAATTGGGATAGTGAGCACGGCGCTGCGGCGCGAATTCCAGTGTATATGCTGGCACTGCAACACCAGCCTTGTATCTGAGTTTTTCTTTGCACAAACCAAGCCATGTATTACCCATCATATTAATAAATACATATACCTATAATAACCCACATGATAACTAGCTTAACTATACTACTATATATACAATAGAAACACAAAAGAAAAACATGATGTTTGCATTCTATAGCCACAAAAACATGCATATGAGATACGACATTGTAGTATAATTAAACTGGCAGCAATGTTAACAAACTAAAGAGAAAAGTGTGAGACCCCAGATTTTATGAATAAAGATTTAAATTTCTCAAATATTTTTTTGAATATTATGGTCTGGATTTGATATAATGTTATAGTTGTGGGTAATATTTATAAATTTTGTAAAGTACGCAAGTTGTTATATAATATTCGATTGGTCGGGGAATATTTGTTTTAACAGGGAATATTCGTACGACGACACAATCATTGGTGGACCCCACAATAGAATTATTGTCAGATTGAGAAAACGACAAAAATATTTTATTAAAAATAACGGCGGTAGTTTTACCATTAATACTGTTGAACTACTCGATAGTAAAAGTACAGTAATACGGGTGGTTGCATAGTAGCACACGGTATTGATTATTGATGCTTACGTGATAAGTCACTCAGTTTTGTTTTATTGGTATTATTAATGTAATAAAACAGAAAAGCTTTTTATATAAAATAGAATACTTTTATAAAGTTATTCATTTTATTAGGCTAATAGCAAAATCTTTTTATATAAAACATAATACTTTTATAAAGTTATCTGTTTTATTAGACAATAATTAGAATATATTATATTTTATTTAAAAGATTTTGCTTTAAATATGGACCGTCAGATTAAAGTAAATCAATCTAGACCGTTCATGAGTTAGTTACTATGCAGTCCATTCTTCTATAAATAGAAGTTCATTCCTTCATTATTTTCTTACGAATTCACTGAAACTCTAGAGAGAGAAATTATATAGAGAGAGAAGAACAGTATTCTGCTACTGCACTACTTCGATATAAAGTTTCTTTTACGGTAAGGGGTTTTATTTCTTTTGTATTCATGAAGAGAACTTCTGTTATTCTATTATTTATTATTCTGTTGGAATAACCTGTATACGCGAGCTACCCTATACTTGGTGAAATTCTTCTATTATTCCATTCTTTATTATTCTGTTGGAATATCCTGTCTGTGCATTTTACGTCGGACCCGGTTCCGTCTTTATTATTCTGTCAGAATATCCTATCTGTGCGTTTAAGCATGACCTGGTTCTGTTATTTATTATTTTATTGGAATAACCTATTTGTGCGGTCTATCGCATGCCTGGTGATTTCTTTTGTTATTCCATTCTTTATTATACTCAGTTGGTTAAAGTTTTAGCTTTTATATTCCATGAAATTAGTGGAATATCCTTGATATTTGCGCTTCAACCAGTATATTTTCATAGAAATATTCTTCTGAGCATTCTTGAATTTTACTCCACAAAGCAGTATCATGTTGACAATTTGGACGTTATTGGTTCCTGGATAAATTAATTCTTGAACTTGTTTTATTGAATTCTTATATCATTGTCATCATCCTCATGTTTATATTTTGTTGAAAGTCATTTGTGGCATGTAGTGCATAGATGGACTTGGTATGATTATAACCAGGGATTATTCGGTGTAATCATGACCGTAATATTACAAATGATGTGGTAAAAGTTCTCATTGGCCCGTAGTGCATTGATAGACAATTGTTGGCATGATCATGACCATTGATGAATACACGAATATCCTTGACCCGTAGTGCATGGATAATTTGTGGTCGTGATACTAATGAATATCCTTGGCCGTAGTGCAGGGATGATGTGGATTATTTATTACGCTGAGTCCCAACTATTAAAGTGATGAAAAACCTTTTAAATCATAAAAGATAGTAGATTTTATTCTTTACTTGACTCTTTTAATGGATTGATGGTTCCGCTGCAGTTAAACTTGATGTCTATTGTATTTTATCAGTTTAACATTGTTGAAGACTAATGATAATTTATTCTGCATTATCTTAGTCATAATATTTCTTACTGGGCTAGTTGAGCTCACCCTTTCTTTCACTATTCTCTTCAGGAAATGAGAATATAGCTGGGACGAGTCGGGGAACGGAGTGATGGACCAGATGATAGTTTTAGTAGTCCTCACTATTCTGTTAAATAGCGTGACAATAAATGTAATGAGTACTCCATTGAGTGTGGATATTTTTTAGATGATAATATTTGTATTAAAACTCATAACATATGTTTTGTCGTATTTTACACGACTATTGTATAATTAGTTTGTAGTGGTATTCTGTACCATGTATCTGGCGACCCAAGATGGGTGATGTATACCTATGTTTTGGGGGTGTTACAGTTGGTATCAGAGCTTAAGGATATGATCCCTGGCTAAGATGTGAGAATAGAACTAGGAGGGGAGAGACGGGGAATTCCTTCACTAGTATGACCTACCTAAGTTTTTTGGTATTTAATTGGTCAGTCAGAATATAGGGATAATATGTTACATGTCAATTAACCTTTTGTTTTGTGGCAGTACCTGAAAATGACATCCGAGAATGTTGAGAATAGCAATGGAGCACAGGCGACCGTTGATTCACCGCATATCAATAATCAAGATAATGTTCATCAAGAAGGCGATAATCCTCATGCAAACAACAACACTGACCAAATGATGAATGATGAAATGTTTAGAGGCAATCGGAGGACGTCGGGCATGCACGTATGCAACGTGCAATGTTTTCGACGATAAAGGTATTCAAGGTTATACCTCAAGAGTTAGAATTTGAAATAAAGTCAAGGTATCCTCACCTCTTTAGCATATCAAGTGCGTACGTAAATTTTAAGGGCAAAATTTCATAAGGAGGGGAGATTGTGAGACCCCAGATTTTATGAATAAAGATTTAAATTTCTCAAAATATTTTTTTGAATATTATGGTGTGGATTTGATATAATGTTATAGTTGTGGGTAATATTTATAAATTTTGCAAAGTACGCAAGTTGTTATATAATATTCGATTGGTCGGGGAATATTCGTTTTAACAGAGAATATTCGTACGACGACACAATCATTGGTGGACCCCACAACAGAATTATTGTCGGATTGAGAAAACGACAAAAATATTTTATTGAAAATAACGGCGGAAGTTTTACCATTAATACTGTTGAACTACTCGGTAGTAAAAGTACAGTAATACGCGTGGTTGCATAGTAGCACACGATATTGATTATTGATGCTTACGTGATAAGTCACTCAGTTTTGTTTTATTGGTATTATAAATGTAATAAAACAGAAAAGCTTTTTATATAAAACAGAATACTTTTATAAAGTTATTTGTTTTATTAGGCTAATAGTAAAATCTTTTTATATAAAACAGAATACTTTTATAAAGTTATCTGTTTTATTAGACAATAATTAGAATATATTATATTTTATTTAAAAGATTTTGCTTTAAATATGGACCGTCAGATTAAAGTAAATCAATCTAGACCGTTCATGAGTTAGTTACTATGCAGTCCATTTTTCTATAAATAGAAGCTCATTCCTTCATTATTTTCTTACGAATTCACTGAAACTCTAGAGAGAGAAATTATAGAGAGAGAGAAGAATTAATTCTTGGATAAATTAATTCTTGAACTTGTTTTATTAAATTCTTATATCATTGTCATCATCCTCATGTTTATAAAATGTTGAAAGTCATCTGTGGCCTATAGTGCATAGATGGACTTGGTATGATTATGACCAGGGATTATTTGGTATAATCATGACCGTAATGTTACAAATGATGTGGTAAAAGTCCTCACTGGCCCGTAGTGCATTGATGGACAGTTGTTGGCATGATCATGACCATTGATGAATACACGAATATCCTTGGCCCGTAGTGCATGGATAATTTGTGGTCGTGATACTAATGAATATCTTTGGCCGTAGTGCAGGGATGATGTGGATTATTTATTAAGCTGAGTCCCAACTATAAAAGTGATGAAAAACCTTTTAAATCATAAAAGATAGTAGATTTTATTCTCTGCTTGACTCTTTTAATTGATTGTTGGTTCCGCTGCAGTTAAACTTGATGTCTATTGTATTTTATCAGGTTAACATTGTTGAAGACTAATGATAATTTATTCTGCATTATCTTAGTCATAATATTTCTTACTGGGCTAGTTGAGCTCACCATTTCTTTCACTGTTCTCTTCAGGAAATGAGAATATAGCTGGGACGAGTCGGGGAACGGAGTGATGGACCAGATGATAGTTTTAGTAGTCCTCACTATTCTGTTAAATAGTGTGACAATAAATGTAATGAGTACTCCATTGAGTGTGAATATTGTCTAGATGACAATATTTGTATTAAAACTCACAACATATGTTTTGTCGTATTTTACACGACTGTTGTATAATTAGTTTGTAGTGGTATTCTGTACCATGTATCTGACAACCCAAGATGGCTGATGTATACCTATGTTTTGGGGGCGTCACAAAAAGACACAATATAAACTAGACATAAGTAAAGAAAAATAGAGAAAATTGATACTGAGATGGGGTTGCCTCCCCACCAAGCGCTTATTTAAAGTCATCGGCTTGACTATTTCGTTGCCATTCAGTCTGGCTCATAAGCAAAATTGACCATTTCATGCCGCCTATTTGTCAACTCCTTTAAATTAATGGCAGACATGGGTGATTGATCATCCCCCTTTTCTTCACCCATCAGCACGAAGAATCTTTCACCACTGGAATTATCCACTAAATCACCTTTTTCATCAATCTGAAAGCATTCTTTGTGCGCTAATGGGCCCTCTAGGGTTTCCACAATCGTGAGCGTGGTTTCCAACTGTTGATTAGTCTTGATGATACAACCACTCTCGATCCTCTCTTCTTTTACTTCAGACTCCACAAGTTGGTCAATTTGCACCTTGACATCTCCCTCAACAACTATGCGAGACTCATCGCCTTCTCCTTGCATATCCACTGTGCAATGCTCTACTTCTTCATCGTTGAGATCAATTATGACCGGTAGATTGCCTTGCGGTGGCTTTGTGATGGCATTGACGAGTTATCCCAATTGCCTTTCGAGGTTCTTCAATGAGGCGTCTTGATTCGCCATTCAAACCTCATTTCTCTCTATAAAGTTGGTGAGGAGCTCTTCAAGCCTGTTCTCTTCTTCTCGTGTTGAGTGCTCAAAAAAGCTCTCATTGGGTTGAGATGTCACCTTATATTACGGCGGAGACTAATATCCAAATTGATTCGAATAGGAGTAATTCGGATCATGATACTGCTCTTGACTATAGTCCCAAGAGTTTGGATAACCCTGACAGTTTAGATGGTAGTAATTCAGCTCAATGTCAGCTCGTTCCTGACAGTAGGCTGTCTGAGTGGACTGATACTCAAGATTGTTAAAAAACCTCAAGAGATTTGCAATTTGATCTTGCAATCGCTCAAGTCCTTCTTCTGATCTTGGTTGTGCCGTCCTCTCACACGACCATTGAAAACAATGATCGTCCATAACCTGTAAACTTACAAACAAAAACGAAGATCAAACAAATAAAAGAAATATATATAGACGTTCAAATTAAGACTAAATTGACTTAAATCAATATTGGACAATATTAGAATAATAGTTCCCCGGCAGCGGCGCCAAAAACTTGTTGATCAAAAAACCGATCACTAAACACGCGCAAGTATACGCAGTCTAACAAGTAATACAGTGATAAGGAAAGTGTCGTACCCACGAGGAATTATTACTAATATTTACCAAATACCGACTTTGTATCGCTCAAGTCTTATTCGAACAACAAACTAGTAGAAGTGTGATTAATCTAGTTATATCTAATTATCAAAGCAAGTAAATGGATAGCGAATGGTGTGACAACTCAAAAAATCAAATTGTCCAAAATTTAAGTTTAAAGAATTAGTTATTAATAAAATGAATTTTTATTAATACTATTCTATGCTATATGTTTATTAATCGTTCTATAACCTAGGATGATTATAAGTCGGGAGGATTCTGGCTACGAGCTAGACTGAACGAGTAAGAATTTTAAAGACGAAAATAAAAAAATTTCGGCAAAAAAAATATTTCTGGGGAAAAAGACGAAATAGGCACTATTCACCCGACGAAACCTAAAGGTTAGGGTTTGAATAATGTAAGCCTATCTGAGAGTTCGGTATGTCGAAATGACATTCGGTCGAATAATTTGACGATAATATATCGGGAAAAGGTAAGTAAGCCGATAATAGTTTTTCTCAAAAAATGTGCAGAAATCGGACGAGATAAAAATGACGAAAAGTATTGTTATGTACTTTTCATCTGTTTAGCTACGTTTGGGGAAAACATGAAGGAAAATGCTTATCATCAAAAAGTGTTTTTAGTTTTTCGAAGATCCGAAGAATGCGTAAAAGTTAAACTGTAGAGGAAAGATGAAATATCCAAAAATATTTAGATTCCGAGAATCGCAGTTTTTTAAACTGTCAGACGAATTTCGCAAGATAGAAGCATGAAGCTTCCAAGGGAAGCTTCGTGAATAGTAAGGAGGTGGGAATAGTAAGGAGGTTTGGGGATAAATGACTAAAATGCCCCTAGCCTTGGTTTTCTATACAAACAAGCCTTAAGCTCAATTCTTTAGCTTGAAATTTAAACCAACACTTGAGAGAGAGAGAGAGTTCAGATGAAGAGGGAGAGAATGAGGAAAAGCTAGCTCAAGTACACGTTTTGTCCAACGGAGGAAGATTAAAGAAGAAAAGTAATCCAGAACCTAAACCTAAGTAATTTTTCTTTAATTTTTATATGTTAAAAACCTAGCTTAATGAGAATAAGAAGTAAAAGATGTTAAGAATGATTTCATATGTTTAAAATCATGATGAAACGAATAAATAAGAATTAGAAGTTTATTGTATAAATTTCTTAAGGAAATATAAGATTTATAATAAATTTGAATGATTAGAATGAATCATATGAACAATTCGGTGTAAGAAGTAAGGAATGGTGTTTTATAACATCAAATTCTAAGAAAAAATGAAATCGTAATCAAAATATCGATTAAAAATGAAGAAAGAGCGAAGAACACGAAGAACACGTGAGGAACACGAAGAACGTTGTTAATGTACAAATTTAAAACCATTGTAGTATAGCTTGTTGTTGATGGACAAGTTTAAAACTATAGCGTATAAGTTAGTTGCTTATTGCTTGGTTAGGAACGGTAGAAACGTTCATGAAGAACAGATTAAACTTAGTTATAACGAAGTTCTGGCGAAATTTCGTAAAGACGAATGAGAGATAGAAAGTATGTAAATGAACTCGATCGTGTAGGGTTTCATAAGAATATAAGAGAATGTAGAAAATGTGAGTCGTGTACTCAAGAACAAATGAGTTCCGAGTTTGGATGATCGAATTACGGACGAACGGATGAAGAACGTTAATAACGTAAAATGATTGAAGGGTAGAATTTAAGCCAATTGAATGGCATGTTAACGGATTCAAAATAAATTTCTGTCCTGGGAAAGTTGAAGTACGTAAGATAAGGAATAAAAGGGCTTTGGAACGACCTCGTTCCGAGTTATAATGAAGAAGTTATGATATTACGAAGTCAGCGTCTCAAGCATGTAAAAGATTTAGAAAAGTTTTCCAAGTTTGAAGCTCGGCGCCTCAGCGCTAGCTGAGCCTTGGGAGGCGGCACCGCAGTGCGAGCTCAGGCCATCAGCTACTATTGAATGGCACCGCAGCGCGAGAAAGAAAGAGGGACTTGGCACCGCAGTGCCAAACCAGGAAAGAGAGTGACGTAAGCTCGCACCGCAACGCTAGAGGAAGGCAGGGACCCGGCGTCGCAGCGCTGGTGTAGGGCAAGGCCCAGTGTTGAGCTTTTTATTGCTTAATTACTGGGGGATGTGCAAGAAAGAAATATGAATATGTAGTTCACATAATGTAACACTTAGATAAGTGATTAAAATCTTTATTGAAGGTTGAACAGAGATATTGAACGGGATTAAAAGACAAAGAATGTAATGAACGTAAACGCAACGTGGTTAGGATGAACGATCGGTCTTAGCATACAACGAACAATATGGCTTCGACATTAAGAAAGAATAATGAACGTTGGGTTCATGTAATGGATAACGAATGGAAGCCGTAACGAACGGTAATGAGATTTAATGAAAGTCCGAATGTGAGTCGGATAAAGAATATGGAATGAATGTAAGCGTTAGACACTTAGCTGACGTAAGGGTTGAGTGTACGTGAATATTAAACGGGAAGAACCTACAATCAGTGTATGGTTTGACCGTAAGGTAATGAAGAATGTTGATTAACCGTGAACGGTGAAGAAACTGAATGAAAGACAATGACGTATAATGTTAAGAAGCCGAGTTAGTAAGTATAACCTGGATAACGTTCTGTATCGAATGAATCGGACGTTGTAAGATATGAATAAGGTAACGTAAAATATTTAACGCTATGACCTCATAGTATTAACATCAAATGATCGTTCTGAGTATACAAAAGGCTGCATGACTTAGACGATAAAGAATGAATCCTAAGGTATGGCATTTAGTTGCCAGAAAGCCATAAGGAATAAGAAATTGACTTAACGAACATTATAGTTTAAGGGTTCGGATAAAATAAGATAAAGTTTAGGTAGTGGTACAATCGTAATATTTGATGGTTGACATATGGGAGTTGGGCTAAACAATTCCTTCAGAGAGCGGAGGTATATATAAAACTGGCAACCGATCTAACTTACTGTGAAAAACAGTATAGACGAGACGGGAACTTGTTTGTTGGTTGTTTCTGGGAAATCACTTAGAGTACCATATGGACTGCTAGCAGAGACGCGATGTGTATTGAGTCCTAGGAAGGTTATAAGAAGAAGATAAGTATATAAATCATCAAAGATGATGACCATATCAGTAAGACATATCCGTATGTCATGAAGCTGTAAACCGGTAAAGAAAGTTGGTCGCGTAAACTTAGATTTCAAGAACGCGAACCCTAAGAAGTAAAGTTAAGTAAACTAACGCGTAAGTCATGTATATAACTAATTGGTGTATGTGCTTTTTCCTTATGTGCTATATAGGGATTGGAATGAGCAGTTCAGCGTAAGATGTATCTGTGCATAAGGCAAGTTTCTTAACTTCATTCATATTACATGAATGCTAGTTTCTTAAACTTCTCAGATGTTGAACTTGAGAAGTTTTGTCTATGTGTAATGTACGATATTTGTACAAGGTGGTAGTATGTATGAGGCCTTGTACCACAATTTGAACACTTCGGTGTTTCTATGAGATGGACTGTTCTGTGATTCAACTGCTCCATATGAGTATGTTCTGTTTATACATGAACTGTTATTGTTAAGTTTGTGCTAACGATTCTAGCCGGACAGAATATGTATGGAAAAAGGTAGAAGAATAAAAGTATTTTAAAGGGTATGTGATTAATGTTTTAACATGATAGGAATTGAGATTATTCATATTGTTCAAGCTGTTTCATAACCTTTGTTCGGTTATTGAAGTATTAAAAGAATGTTTAAATTCTTGAAGTTGTTTATTAAACTGCTATGACTTGTTAGGCAATTGAATGCTCACATTTGCTTTAAATGAAAAATATTTTCAACGTACGAATAGAAGAACTTAAGGATCCCGTAAAGATCAAGCTGATCGGTATCCAGAAGAAATATCATTTAGTATGTGGATGTGCACGAAGATCAAGCGAAGACTTGTAATGTAGAATAGTTTAATTGAACTATAGATTAGCTTAATGAACTGTTATGTATGCTTGGTGGCGGATCAAAGTCACTCTTGTAAGATGAAATGAATAATGTATTTATCATTATTTGTAATGAAAGAGGTTATAAGGTTTTAGAACCTAGGATTTAAGAATGTATGTTGTTATATTTCACTATATAATGATGTATGTTTGGAAGATGATGTACTCATGACGCATGAAATCCGGGTGTGAAGATAGATCGAATTTTGGGGCATGACAGGTTGGTATCAGAGCTGATAGGTTATAAATCTTAGGTATGAGTACCTAAGACTATAATCGTAGAGAGAAGGATAAGAAAATCATTGAGTTAAACAATTAAGGAAGAAGATCACCACGTGATCATATTGAATCGTAATAACAGTTGTTCTGTTAAACGATGAATGATTTATAGCTAATGCTATAAATGAATGGTACTACGAAGTAGTACGGGAAGAAAAACTTAGATTAAGTTGTAATGGATAGCATACGAATTAAAGAAAATTCATATTAAGTAAAGAGAAAGTTAGAAGTTCTAAGATTTCGATTGAGGACTCATGTGATAGCTGAGTAGTACGAACCTTCGAATGGGAGGGGGTTTGTGATTACTTAGTTATTACAATGATAATCATTGGAATAGTATATCGTGCTATCAATATGTATATGACGAGAAGGTGAATCTTTTCTCATGTATATACTTGATAGGTAGAGAATGATAAGATAGGTGCGAGTTCTTGAAACTCATACTTATGAAAAGTTTGTGACTCATAAGTTATATGCTATGTTTCTGAGCCCTAAGCATATGGATAGTCCTTGATTTGTTCTTGGATTACATATAGCAAAGATAAGTTCTTAAACACTTATGGTTGCTGAAAGTTCCTAAACACATAAAGCGTGGTAAGTTGACAGACTATACTAAGGTATAGGAATGTTTAAACTAAAAACGAGTTATTTTTAGTAGACTTATCATTGAAGGTGCTAGAGAAGATTATGTATTGTCCCAAGTAAGACAATGAAGGAAGATGGAGAAATAGGATATTCCAAGTCATCTAGCTATGCTAGATTTTGAAGTTTATTGAAATCGTGCAGATATGTACATTTTGAAAAGGAAAGAATTGGTTCAACTTTTGGAATCAATAGATTTTAAAAGAACTATTCTTGGTATGTCTATGCTAATTGTTTTGGCTGGACATAAGTTGATTTGAAATATCAAAATAAATTTTATATCATCAATGCATTTGATGAAAGGATGGTAAATGGATGGAGTTATTAATGCAATTAAACCTAGTGTTGGATTTGATATTATGATCAACAACCCGCTATGGTATGATGTATAATGATGAAGTCCTCAACGTACTGTGAAAAGTACGGTATAATGATGTCATGAAACATTTTGATGTATTATAAAAGAATTTAAATAAGTAGTCGATGTCAATTGATTTGACTAGACGAATGTTTCAAGTTGATGTCTAATTTATTGGTATGGTCTAAGCTATTTGATTTGGCTAAGACGAATAGTATGTCATGTTATAAGAAAATTGAGCTTTCTTTGAGAACTTATGCCAAGCCAAAATGTTTTGGTCCGGAATCTAATGATTAAGTCTGAGGTGAACATACCTCGAAATGGGGTTATACGATAGGTTGATCACCTACATATGGAAAAGGTAGTTTACTTTTTTTTGTGATTGTAAACTGACCGTTAAAGAAGGGTTTACGGCGAAATATTGTTAAACCTAGTAAGAGTTCATGGCCTATTTGACCCCTTAGCAAGAGTATGAAATGTTTTAAAGGAATCTTTATATTCCTCGTTATTCATTCTACTTCTTAATTCTTGATAAGTTATGAAGGCTAGGGAATATTGGAAAGATATGAATATCTTTGAAGAGAAGTTGAGAAGAAGAGTAAGCTAAAATTTTGAGGACGAAATTCTGTGAAGAAGGGGTGAATGTGATGACCCGGGTAAGGGTGTGGTGTTAAGAAATTCCGAGGACGGAATTTTTATAAGGGGGGAAGGATGCAACCCGGAAAATTGGATTGTCCAGAATTTAAGTTTAAAGATTAGTTATTAATAAAATGAATTTTTATTAATACTATTATGTGCTATGTGTTTATTAATCGTTCTATAACCTAAGATGATTATAAGTTAGGAGGATTCTGGCTACGAGCTAGACTGAACGAGTAAGAATTTTCAAGATGAAAATAAAATTTTTCTGGAAAAAAAATACTTTCGGGGAAAAAGACGAAATAGGCACTATTCACCCGACGAAACCTAAAGGTTAGGGTTTGAATAACCTAAGCCTTTTCGAGAGTTCGCTATGTTGAAATGGCATTTGGTCAAAATATTTGACGATAATATATCATGAAAAGTTAAGTAAGCCGATAATAGTTTTTCTCGAAAAACATGCAGAAATCGGACGAGATAAAAATGACGAAAAGTATTGTTAGGTACTTTTCATCTGTTTAGCTACGTTAGGGGAAAACTTGAAGGAAAACGCTTATCATCAAAAAGTGTTTTTTAGTTTTTCAGAGTTCCGAAGAATGAGTAAAAGTTAAACTGTAGAGGAAAGACAAAATATTCAAAAATATTTGGATTCCGAGATCGTAATTTTTCAAATTGTCGGACGAAATCTGCAAGACAGAAGCACGAAGCTTCCAAGGGAAGCTTCGTGAACAGTAAGGAGGTGTGAATAGTAAGGATGTTTGGGGCAAAATGACTAAAATGTCCCTAGCCTTGGTTTTCTACATAAACAAGCCTTAAGCTCATTTGTTTGGTTTGAAATTTCAACCAACACTTGAGAGAGAGTTAGAGAGAGAGAGAGAGAGAGAGAGAGAGACAGAGTTCAGATGAAGAGGGAGAGAATGAGGAAAAGCTAGCCCGAGTGCATGCTTTGTCCAACAGAGGAAGATTAAAGAAGAAAGGTAATTCGAAACCTAAACCTAAGTAAATTTTCTTTAAGTTTTATATGTTAAAAACATAGCTTAACGAGAATAGGAAGTAAAAGATGTTAAGAATGATTTCATATGGTTGAAATCATGATGAAACAAAGAAATAAGAATTAGAAGTTTATTATATAAATTTATTAAGGAAGTATAAGATTCATAATGAATTTGAACAATTCGAATGAATAATATGAATGATTCGGTGTAAGAAGTAAGGAATGGTGTTTTATAACATCAAATTCCAAGAAAAAGTGAAATCACAATCAAATTATCGATTAAAAATGAAGAACGGGCGAAAAACGCGAAGAACACGAAGAACGTTGTTGATGGACAAATTTAAAACCATCGTATTATAGCTTGTTATTAATGGACAAGTTTAAAATCATCGCGTATAAGTTAGTTGCTTATTGCTTAGTTAGGAATGGTAGAAACGTTCATGAAGAATGGATTAAACGTAGCTATAACGAAGTTATGGAAAAAATTCGTAAAGATGAATGAGAGATAGAAAGTATGTAAATGAACGCGATCGTGTAGGGTTTTATAAGAATGTAAGAGAACATAGAAAATGTGAGTTGTGGACTCAAGAACGATCGACTTCCGAGTTTGGATGACCGAATTATGGACGAACAGGCTAAAAACATTAATAATGTAAAATGATTAAAGGGTAGAATTTAAGCCAATTGAATGGCATGTTAACGGATTTAGAATAAATTTCTATCTAGTGGAAGTTGAAGTGCGTAAGATAAGGAAGACAAGGGCTTTAGAACGATCTCGTTCCTAGTTATAACGAAGAAGTTATGAGATTGCGATGTCAGCGTCTCAAGCATGTAAAAGACTTAGAAAATTTTTCCAAGTTTGAAACTCGGCGCCGCAGTGCGAGCTCGGGCCATCAGCTACTGTTGAGTGGCACCGCATCGCGAAAAAAAAGAGGGACTTGGCGCCGCAGTGCTAAACCAGGAAAGAGAGTGACGTAGGCTCGCGCCGCAATATGAGAGTAAGTTAGGGACCCGGCGCCGCAGCGCCGGTGCAGGGCAATGCCCAGTGTTGAGCTTTTTATTGCTTAATTATTGGGGGATGTGCAAGAAAGAAATAAGAACATGTAGTTCACCTAATGTAACACTTAAATAAGTGATTTAAATCTTTATTGAAGGTTGAACAGAGAGATTGAACGTGATTTAAAGGCAAAGAATGTAATGAACATAAACGCAACGTAGTTGCGATGAACGATCGGTCTTAGCATACAAAGAACAGTATGGCATCGACATTAAGAAAGAATAATGAACATGGGGTTCATGTAATGGATAACGAATAGAAGCCGTAACGAACGATAATGAGATTTAATGAAAGTCCGAATGTGAGTCGGATAAAGAATATGGAATGAATGTAATCGTTAGACACTATAGCCAACGTAAGGGTTGAGTGTACGTGAATATTAAACGGGCAGAACCTACACTCCACTCCGTGTATGGTTTGACCGTAAGGTAATGAAGAATGTTGATTAACCGTGAACAGTGAAGAAACTGAATGAAAGATAATGACGTATAACGTTAAGAAGCTGAGTAAGTAAGTATAACTTGGATAACGTTCCGTGTCGAATGAACCAGACGTTGTAAGATATGAATAAGGTAACGTAAAATGTTTAACGCTATGACCTCATAGTATTAACATCGAATGATCATTCTGAGTAAACAAAAGGCTGTATGACTTAGACGATAAAGAATGAATCATGAGGTATGACATTTAGTTGCCAGAAAGCCATAAGGAATAAGAAATTGACTTAACGAACATTATAGTTTAATGGTTCGGATAAGTTAAGATAAAGTTTAGGTAGTGGTACAATCGTAATCTTTGATGGTTGACATATGGGAGCTGGGCTAAATAATTCCTTCAGAGAGCGGAGGTATATACATAATTGGCAATCGATATAACTCACTGTGAAAGACAGTGTAGACGAGACGGGAACTTATTTGTTGGTTGTTGGTGGGAAACCACACAGAGTTCCATATGGACTGCTAGTAGAGACGTGATGTGTACTGAGTCCTAGGAAGGTTATAAGAAGAAGATAAGAATATAAATCATCAAAGATGATGAACTTATGAGTAAGACATCTCCGTATGTCATGAAGTCGTAAACCGGTAAAGAAAGTTGGTCGCGCAAACTTCGATTTTAAGAACGCGAATCCTAAGAAGTAAAGTTAAGTAAACCAATGCATAAGTCATGTATATGACTAATTGGTGAATGTGCTTTTTCTTTATGTGCTATATAGGTATTGGAATGAACAGTTCAGCGTAAGCTGTAGCTGTGCGTAAGGCAAGTTTCCTAACTTCATTCATATTACATGAATGCTAGTTTCTTAAACTTCTCAGATGTTGAACTTAAGAAGTTTTGTCTATGTGTAAATGAGCGATATTTGTACAAGGTGGTAGTATGTATGAGGCCTTATGCCACAATTTGAACACTTCGGTATTTCTATGAGATGAACTATTTTTTGATTAAACTGTTCAATATGAGTATGTTCTGTTTATACATGAACTATTATTGTTAAGTATGTGCTAACGATTCTAGCCAGATAGAATATGTATGGAAAAAGGTAGAAGAATTAAAGTATTTCAAAGAGTATGTGATTAATGTTTTAACATGATAGGAATCGAGACTATTCCTATTGTTCAAGCTGCTTCATAACCTTTGTTCGGTTATTGAAGTCTTAAAAGAATGTTTAAATTCTTGAAGTTGTTTATTAAACTGCTATGACTTACTGGGCAATTGAATGCTCACACTTGCTTTAAATGAAAAACATTTTCAGCGTACGAATAGAAGAACTTAAGGATCCCGTAAATATCAAGCTGATCGGTATCCAGAAGAAATACCATTCAGTATATGGACGTGCGTGAAGATCAAGCGAAGACTTGTAATGTAGAATAGTTTAATTGAACTATAGATTAGTTTAATGAACTGTTATGTATCCTTGGTGG
This sequence comes from Panax notoginseng, assembly GCA_016801055.1. Lineage (NCBI taxonomy): Eukaryota > Viridiplantae > Streptophyta > Magnoliopsida > Apiales > Araliaceae > Panax > Panax notoginseng. The sequence continues at coordinate 73,816,278 of CM029016.1, read as the reverse complement.
CGGATCAAAGTCACTCTTGTATGATAAAATGAATAATGTATTTATCATTATTTGTAATAAAAGAGGTTATAAGGTTTTAGAACCTGGGATTTAAGAATGTATGTTGTTATATTTCACTATATAATGATGTATGTTTGGAAGATGATGTACTCGTGATGCACGGACTTTGGGTGTAAAGATAGACCGGATTTCGGGGTGTGACAAATGGTATCTAATGTGACGCCCCCAAATTCGGGTACTTGAAACCCGAACTCGATGCTTCACGATACCATTTCTATGAGCGGAATTCTACGAATAATAATAACAATAATATGAATAACAACTTAATTTACATAATTATCAGAGTTTATCTCCCCATGTACGAGACCTTAAAGTACATTCCATACAATACATGTTATTATTTATATATATATCATTGTCTTAATAATATAAACTATTACAGCAACTACCACAAATCTTATTTAGTTAGCTTTCCTTTTCTTTTGTTTCTGCACGAGCTTTTTGGTTCTTCAAACTTAACTGAAAACATTTAAATTAAGCAAGAATGAGTATTTGAGTGCCCAGCAAGTAATAACAATAATATATATTAGCTGAAAGAATTAAATATTTTCTTTAAAAGACACTTCTACAACGAATCAACAGTTCTGAAGTAAGTTGTACCAAGAATAATAATAACATAACAACTCTCTTTCACATTTTTGAAACTATGTATTGACTATAAGTAGGGTTAAGTGACATATCATGAACATTATTTTCTTTTTCGAAAAGGTTAAACAGAAATTCATCTGCAAACCGTCATAACTTACGGACACGGAGGTGATCAGCCCGTTGTGCCCTGCATTGATCAATACTACATTTTAAGAACTCTCTCCGCCTTGGGCGCATAAAAGTTTTCCATATGTAAGGGATGTTTATACTTATCTGGGTTCTAAAGCAAAGGTTTTATCTTGTTCAACAATAATCTATAATTCAACCTATATATATAAGGGTAATTGACAAAGGTATATCAACATGTGATTAAATACAATGATTATATGATTATCCAAGTGGGGACACTTATACAACCATTTTATAGAAATTGACGAACATAATATATATCTGAATTACCATATACTAACATGTTGATAAACAATGAGCGGATATAGAATATGTCGCAGTAGAGTTGATAATATAGCATAGTAATAATTTAATTCTGAAACTTCTTACTCATGTCCATTGCATAAAGGAAATGCAAAGGTAGGATACTTGCCTGAGCTGCTGCTTACAATAACGCAACTTAGATTAATCTTTTATACAGCGACCTATCAGTAATAAGATCATTCGTTCGATTAGAATAATATACTATAACACATAGTACTGCATTTCGCAGTCAGCACATGACCTAATCACATTATCACACATATCCAACAGTCATTGAATCATAATTAATCATTAATACAGTCAAAATATCTAAGACTAGATGAATTTCTGAAATATGTCGGTGTACCGACAGCTTTATTGGATAATTATTGAGTCTAAGACTCTATTCTGTATCTCAATATTCATAAGTATCAGTCATATTATTTTTAATTGACTTAAAATAATTTTTAAACACTTATTATAATTTATCAAGAATTTTTAAACATCGGAATCATAATTAAATGATTTAAACATCAAATAATTCTATTATCATTAACATTTAATCAATATTAAATTATTAATGAAACTGTTGCCAAAATATTAAAGTTATGTATAATAACTCAAAATGCTATTAAAATATTTATATTACTCTTAAATGATTTTTAAAATATTTAAAATCATTTTTAAATAATTACCATTAATATTAAAATATTAATGCACTATTTAACCAAATATTAAAAGTCATTTATTATAACTTAAAATATTTTTAATTCATTTATATCCTTTTTAAATGATTTTTAAATAAAACCATTTTTAAACTATTTATTTAATATAATTATTAAATAAACTAAATATCATCATTATTAGATTAATATCATTAATATTAAATTAATAATATTTTTCATGACAAAATATCCAAAGTCATATTTTATAACTCAAAATATTTTTATGATACTATAAATGATTTTTAAAATCATTAATTCTATTTTCCATAATTATTTCATATATTTATTAAATAACTTAAACATCATTAATATTAATTAATTAATGAAATTTCATCACAAAATATTAAAATTCATTAAAAATAACTTAAAATATTTTCTAACACAATAATATAATTTTTCATGATTTTTCATGAATTAAAATTATTTTTAAATAATTTATTTAATATTATAATTAAATAAATAAATACTTTTTTTATATTCCAAAAATACTAAATATTTTTGAAATATACTCAAAATAGTTAAAAACTATTTTTTAGACTTTAAAATAATTTTTTAGAATTTATTAAGTATTTTTAATAATTAAAATCTAATTTTTCTAATTTTTAAATCATTTTCGGAATTTTTAGAAATTGAAAATTTTAAAATAAATTAAGACCGTCGCTAAAGGCTTTAGCGACGCTTATCTGTTGCCTTAGGTGTTCTTGAGCCTCAAGAACACTGAAAAGACAGTTATCAAGGTGCCTAGTTTGACCGATTATAATTCTCAATCCATTACGTTTCTAAGCAATCTAACACTTGGATCTTGTAGTGCTCATGTAATACTACAATTACCAACAAACATCATGACTAAAAAACATCAGATCTAAGAGTTATTAGCCATCAAAAAGTCTGACAAGGCTGTTCTTCGACTGAAGAACAGTCGAGGTGCCTACTTTGGATCCTTATAACTTCCAATCTGTGTATTGTTTGTGTGATCTATCAATTGGTGTGTGTAGAAAACATGTAGGACTACAACTACAAAGCATCATAACACATTAACATCATAACATGAGCAAGATCTATCTGGTCAAACTTCAAAACGGAATCTGCTCAAAAAAATTCTGAGTTTGTGTTCTTCAGCGTTTTCGGTCAACGGGTTTTGACCATGAATAACTCCCGATCTACAACAGATATAAACTTTATTCTTTTTGCATATTAACGACCACATATCCGACTACATATAATAATTTTTAAACAACAAAAATCATGATCGAGAAAAGATTTATAAGCTCTGACATTTGCCAAATAATATTTTCTGCACACAGAATATTTTCTGGGTTTGAAGAACAGCCGGTCAATGCCGGTCAACCCACTTTGACCTTAAATAACTTTTGATCCACAATAGATATGGACCTGATTCGTTTTGCATATTAAAGACCACATAACAAGCTACACATATCAACTTTTAGAACACAAAACGCATTAATGATCACAGAGATATAAGGCTTGACATTTGCCCAAAAATCACAGAAAATGAAATTTCTAGATTTTGGAAATCTTCAAATCCGAGCTTCTAAATGTTATGGATCCAACATCTAGCAACCCAGATCATCCTTAAACACTATAATAAACATGTTCTAACATTTAAACAAAACATCTAACACCAAAAATTTTAAAAAAAATCAAGCTAGAGTTTATACCTTTTCTAAGCTTTGATTCTTGATTTTTGGCTTATGATTTGTTATGATTGGTAGTAGGGCTTTGTTTTGGGATTGAAATACTACAATAATTCGTAGGTTTTAAAGAGAGAAGCTCAAGGATGAGAGTTGGGCAATTTTTAGTGTACAAAATGCTTTAATTCTCTCTCCAATCTATATATAAACCAAATTAGATGCATTGAATGTTCAAAATGGTTGATTGAATCTGAATATAATTGAGTCTTGGATGCTAAATTGGTAGGGTAGGATGTTTGCCATGCTTTGATAGCAATAATGCACAATAATTCACTAATAATACACTAAAGAGACAAAAAGGGCATTTTGGTAATTTTTTATATAATTTCAAGGGCATTCTTGTACAAGGTGATTAAATCAAGGGTTTATTCACTAGATTGAAAATCTTATAATTTTCCAAATAATTTATAGGGTTTGGACAATTTAAAATTTAAAGTGTAATACAATTTTAATTTAAAACATACTAATTAAATTAGGCTTTTTAATAGAAATTAGGGTTATTAAATTAGGGTTCCTAAAAATTATTAGGGTTCCCAAATTAATTAGGGTTTCCTAATTATCTTTATAATTCACAAAATAATAATTAGGGTTTCTAAAATTTGCAATTAGGGTTTTCAAATAAATAATTAGGGTTTTTCCTAATTATCAGCATAAAACAATAATTAGGGTTTCTTCTAATTACAGAAATTCTAATACGCAGAATAATTCATATAACACAATTACTACTCAGTCTTAACTCATAATTGAGTTTAACAATTAGGGTTTCACAACAAAATATTAGGTTATGACCCAATTTACCACAATTGACCAACATTAACAGTCTACAAATATACGATATATATTTAAGCACTGAAAATTAAAATATAATTAATATTTCATTATTATTCTCATTCTTGGATAAAAATCCAAGTTTAGGGTTTGGATTCCATATCTGATTTATCCTTCGTACACAACATCAATAATCAAGTTAAAATAATTAACTTAAATATTCTGAACAAATTCATATAATAACATATTTATTATTATAATTCTAATTGTCACTTAATATATTATTTAAATAATATATAAATTATATTTTCAGGGAAAATAAATAATAAAAACATTTCTGCTTACAGAAATTAATTACCATAAGAATATAATTTGTAGTAATTAATAATTCTAAAATTATTTCTAATTTTTCAAGTAATAAATATATTCGCATTTAACATCACAATAATTGACACTTATTCTCATTGTAAAAAAAATTATATGCAAAATTTCTTATCTATTTATATAAAAAAATATCGGGTTATTACATTCACCCTCCCTTATAAGGATTTCGTCCCCGGAATCACCGTTTTAAAACTCATATATACAAGGGTACATAGCATACATAATCATTGCAAGTAGACCTCGATCATAATTGATCGAACTGATCTTTTACTATTCAGCATAATGCTTGTCTACCTGATTAAGCAGAAGTTTGATTTCTAAAAGGACTCAAATTCTTCATTCAAAATTTCTTTATAAATTAATTTACTATATATATAAGAAAATCATATAAGATATATAAGTTATTCGAATAACACCTGGAGTTCCATTTTCAGCTGCCACAGTATCCTGGACTGTCATGTTGAAGACCCTCGGAGTTGCTTTTGTTGGGTTATTGGTTGAGGCCGGTCCTGTGATTGCTAAAGTCCCACTGCCTTTCCCCGTGGTTACATTTCCTGCCTCCATTCTCCTCTTTGGACAATCCTTCACCTTATGTTCAGTCGATCCACATATAAAAAACCCACTGTTCATCCTTGGGTTGGGGCAGTTGGGAGAGATATGACCCTCCTGCCCGCACTTGTAACATACAAACTTACCCTTCAGGCACTCACCAGAGTGATTCTTCCCGCAATTCTTGCACTGCACTACCTGCTTCTTCACACCTTCCTGTTTCACCTGAATATTCCCAGAAAAATTCCCCTTTCTTTTCTCACCCCTATTTCCACTATTTCCTTCCACCTTAAAAGATCCTTCTGCCTTGCTTCTGTTCTTCTTCTCCTTGTTGTAGAGGCTCATGACCTCACTCCCCTCCTCAACTATGATAGCCTTCTCCATGAGTGCTGCAAAAGTATTAATTTGCAATACTGCCACCTTATTGTAGAGTCAGGGTTTTAAGCTCAGCTCAAACCTCCTTGCCTTTCTAGCCTCCGTATCAACTTGATGTGGAGCAAACCTAGCCAACTCATTAAACTTTGCGACATACTCCGCAACAGTCATGTTCTCCTGCTTTTACTCCAGAAATTTCACCTCCATCCTAGCTTGCATACTAGCTGAGAGATAGTTTTCGAAAAATAAAGTCTTAAACCTATCCCAAGTAACTACTCCTTCTCCTGCCCTAGTTTTATTTGCCTCCCACCAAAAGTTGGCTTCCCTTTCATCATATAAGTGGCAAAAGCAGTCTTTTGCCCCTCATCTACCCTAGCAATTACGAACGCCTTTTCTATTTCATTAACCCATGTCTGGGCTTCTATAGGGTCAGCTGATCCTCTGAATTCTGGTGGTCCTACTGCTTTGAAGTCTTTAAATTTTGCCAAGCGATTATCTGGCTGGTTTCCTGCAGCTGGTATTCCCTGCTGCATAGCCTGAGCTACCATGTTTGCAAAGTTTTGCATCGGGTCTTGTTGTTGTTCCTCAGTATCGTTGAGAGATTCTTCTACCCTTTGGTTTCGAGTTTGACGTATTGGCGGCATTATCTGGGTAAGTAAAATCATAAATTGTACTTTATTAACTTACATTCTAAACCTTATTGCATAAGATTAATATATTAAACTTGTTTCATTTCTCAAACTTAGATTCATATTCATTCATCGAATATTTTACATAGCATAGCACATACTACTTTACACACCAGCTATCTCTTTGTGACTACAAAAGTCGGGATTTACAACATTGACCAACACAAAAGTTGAAAATATTTTATTACACAAACATACTTATCACACATATTACCTTAAACATACCTACACAACAGAACCTATACTACCTATTTACTAAGCCTCTCTCTCGGACAATCTTTTGATCGATGACCTTCCATCCCACAAACAAAACGTACGCCTAGATTAAAGTCAGGACAATGATGAGAGTTATGTCCCTCATGTCTGCAATTGTAACATATCTTTTTTCCTTTCTTCTTATCATTCGTTCGATTAGAATAATATACTATAACACATAGTACTGCATTTCGCAGTCAGCACATGACCTAATCACATTATCACACATATCCAACAGTCATTGAATCATAATTAATCGTTAATACAGTCAAAATATCTAAGACTAGATGAATTTCTGAAACATGTCGGTGTACCGACAGCTTTATTGGATAATTATTGAGTCTAAGACTCTATTTTGTATCTCAATATTCATAAGTATCAGTCATATTATTTTTAATTGACTTAAAATAATTTCTAAACACTTATTATAATTTATCAAGAATTTTTAAACATCGGAATCATAATTAAATGATTTAAACATCAAATAATTCTATTATCATTAACATTTAATCAATATTAAATTATTAATGAAACTGTTGCCAAAATATTAAAGTTATGTATAATAACTCAAAATGCTTTTAAAACATTTATATTACTCTTAAATGATTTTTAAAATATTTAAAATCATTTTTAAATAATTACCATTAATATTAAAATATTAATGCACTATTTAACCAAATATTAAAAGTCATTTATTATAACTTAAAATATTTTTAATTCATTTATATCCTTTTTAAATGATTTTTAAATAAAACTATTTTTAAACTATTTATTTAATATAATTATTAAATAAACTAAATATCATCATTATTAGATTAATATCATTAATATTAAATTAATAATATTTTTCATGACAAAATATCCAAAGTAATATTTTATAACTCAAAATATTTTTATGATACTATAAATGATTTTTAAAATCATTAATTCTATTTTCCATAATTATTTCATATATTTATTAAATAACTTAAACATCATTAATATTAATTAATTAATGAAATTTCATCACAAAATATTAAAATTCATTAAAAATAACTTAAAATATTTTCTAACACAATAATATAATTTTTCATGATTTTTCATGAATTAAAATTATTTTTAAATAATTTATTTAATATTATAATTAAATAAATAAATACTTTTTTTATATTCAAAAAATACTAAATATTTTTGAAATATACTCAAAATAGTTAAAAACTATTTTTTAGACTTTAAAATAATTTTTTAGAATTTATTAAGTATTTTTAATAATTAAAATCTAATTTTTAAATCATTTTCAGAATTTTCAGAAATTGAAAATTTTAAAATAAATTAAGACCGTCGCTAAAGGCTTTAGCGACGCTTATCTGTTGCCTTAGGTGTTCTTGAGCCTCAAGAACACTAACAAGACAGTTATCAAGGTGCCTAGTTTGACCGATTATAATTCTCAATCCATTACGTTTCTAAGCAATCTAACACTTGGATCTTGTAGTGCTCATGTAATACTACAATTACCAACAAACATCATGACTAAAAAACATCAGATCTAAGAGTTATTAGCCATCAAAAAGTCTGACAAGGCTGTTCTTCGACTGAAGAACAGTCGAGGTGCCTATTTTGGATCCTTATAACTTCCAATCTGTGTATTGTTTGTGTGATCTATCAATTGGAGTGTGTAGAAAACATGTAGGACTACAACTACAAAGCATCATAACACATTAACATCATAACATGAGCAAGATCTATCTGGCCAAACTTCAACACGGAATCTGCTCAAAAAAATTCTGGGTTTGTGTTCTTCAGCGTTTTCGGTCAACAGGTTTTGACCATGAATAACTCCCGATCTACAACAGATATGAACTTTATTCTTTTTGCATATTAACGACCACATATCCGAATACATATAATAACTTTTAAACAATAAAAATCATGATCGAGAAAAGATTTATAAGCTCTGACATTTGCCAAATAATATTTTCTATACACTCAGAATATTTTCTGGGTTTCAAGAACAACCGGTCAATGCCAGTCAACCCACTTTGACCTTAAATAACCTTTGATCCACAATAGATATGGACCTGATTCGTTTTGCATATTAAAGACCACATAACAAGCTACACATATCAACTTTTAGAACACAAAACACATTAAAGGTCACAAAGATATAAGGCTTGACATTTGCCAAAAAATCACAGAAAATGAAACTTCTAGATTTTGGAAATCTTCAAATCCGAGCTTCTAAATGTTATGGATCCAACATCTAGCAACCCAGATCATCCTTAGACACTATAATAAACATGTTCTAACATTTAAACATAACATCTAACACCAAAAATAAAAAAAAATTAAGCTAGAGTTTATACCTTTTCTAAGCTTTGATTCTTAATTTTTGGCTTATGATTTGTTATGATTGGTAGTAGGGCTTTGTTTTGGGACTGAAATACTACAATAATTCGTAGGTTTTAGAGAGAGAAGCTCAAGGATGAGAGTTGGGCAATTTTTAGTGTACAAAATGCCTTAATTCTCTCTCCAATCTATATATAAACCAAATTAGATGCATTGAATGTTCAAAATAGTTGATTGAATCTGAATATAATTGAGTCTTGGATGCTAAATTGGTAGGGTAGGATGTTTGCCATGCTTTGATAGCAATAATGCACAATAATTCACTAATAATACACTAAAGAGACAAAAAGGGCATTTTGGTAATTTTTCGTATAATTTCAAGGGCATTCTTGTACAAGGTGATTAAATCTAGGGTTTATTCACTACATTGAAAATCTTACAATTTACCAAATAATTTATAGGGTTTGGACAATTTAAAATTTAAAGTGTAACAATTTTAATTTAAAACATACTAATTAAATTAGGGTTTTTAATAGAAATTAGGATTATTAAATTAGGGTTCCTAAATATTATTAGGGTTCCCAACTTAATTAGGGTTTCCTAATTATCTTTATAATTCACAAAATAATAATTAGGGTTTCTAAAATTTGCAATTAGGGTTTTCAAATAAATAATTACGGTTTTTCCTAATTATCAGCATAAAACAATAATTAGGGTTTCTTCTAATTACAGAAATTCTAATACGCAGAATAATTCATATAACACAATTACTACTCAGTCTTAACTCATAATTGAGTTTAACAATTAGGGTTTCACAACACAATATTAGGTTATGACCCAATTTACCACAATTGACCAACATTAACAGTCTACAGATATACGGTATATATTTAAGCACTGAAAATTAAAATATAATTAATATTACATTATTATTCTCATTCTTGGATAAAAATCCAAGTTTAGGGTTTGGATTCCATATCTGATTTATCCTTCGTACACAACATCAATAATCAAGTTAAAATAATTAACTTAAATATTCTGAACAAATTCATATAATAACATATTTATTATTATAATTCTAATTGTCACTTAATATATTATTTAAATAATATATAAATTATATTTTCAGGGAAAATAAATAATAAAAACATTTCTGCTTACAGAAATTAATTACCATAAGAATATAATTTGTAGTAATTAATAATTCTAAAATTATTTCTAATTTTTCAAGTAATAAATATATTCGCATTTAACATCACAATACTTGACACTTATTCTCATTGTAAAAAAAAATTATATGCAAAATTTCTTATCTATTTATATAAAAAAATATCGGGTTATTACATTCACCCTCCCTTAGAAGGATTTCGTCCCCGGAATCACCGTTTTAAAACTCATATATACAAGGGTACATAGCATATATAATCATTGCAAGTAGACCTCGATCATAATTGATCGAACTGATCTTTTACTATTCAGCATAATGCTTGTCTACCTGATTAAGCAGAAGTTTGATTTCTAAAAGGACTCAAATTCTTCATTCAAAATTTCTTTATAAATTAATTTACTATATATATAAGAAAATCATATAAGATATATAAGTTATTCGAATAACACCTGGAGTTCCATTTTCAGCTGCCACAGTATCCTGGACCGTCATGTTGAAGACCCTCGGAGTTGCTTTTGTTGGGTTATTGGTTGAGGTCGGTCCTGTGATTGCTAAAGTCCCACTGCCTTTCCCCGTGGTTACATTTCCTGCCTCCATTCTCCTCTTTGGACAATCCTTCACCTTATGTTCAGTCGATCCACATATAAAAAACCCACTGTTCATCCTTGGGTTGGGGCAGTTGGGAGAGATATGACCCTCCTGCCCGCACTTGTAACATACAAACTTACCCTTCAGGCACTCACCAGAGTGATTCTTCCCGCAATTCTTGCACTGCACTACCTGCTTCTTCACACCTTCCTGTTTCACCTGAATATTCCCAGAAAAATTCCCCTTTCTTTTCTCACCCCTATTTCCACTATTTCCTTCCACCTTAAAAGATCCTTCTGCCTTGCTTCTGTTCTTCTTCTCCTTGTTGTAGAGGCTCATGACCTCACTCCCCTCCTCAACTATGATAGCCTTCTCCATGAGTGCTGCAAAAGTATTAATTTGCAATACTGCCACCTTATTGTAGAGTCAGGGTTTTAAGCTCAGCTCAAACCTCCTTGCCTTTCTAGCCTCCGTATCAACTTGATGTGGAGCAAACCTAGCCAACTCATTAAACTTTGCGACATACTCCGCAACAGTCATGTTCTCCTGCTTTAACTCCAGAAATTTCACCTCCATCCTAGCTTGCATACTAGCTGAGAGATAGTTTTCGAAAAATAAAGTCTTAAACCTATCCCAAGTAACTACTCCTTCTCCTGCCCTAGTTTTATTTGCCTCCCACCAAAAGTTGGCTTCCCCTTTCATCATATAAGTGGCAAAAGCAGTCTTTTGCCCCTCATCTACCCTAGCAATTACGAACGCCTTTTCTATTTCATTAACCCATGTCTGGGCTTCTATAGGGTCAGCTGATCCTCTGAATTCTGGTGGTCCTACTGCTTTGAAGTCTTTAAATTTTGCCAAGCGATTATCTGGCTGGTTTCCTGCAGCTGGTATTCCCTGCTGCATAGCCTGAGCTACCATGTTTGCAAAGTTTTGCATCGGGTCTTGTTGTTGTTCCTCAGTATCGTTGAGAGATTCTTCTACCCTTTGGTTTCGAGTTTGACGTCTTGGCGGCATTATCTGGGTAAGTAAAATCATAAATTATACTTTATTAACTTACATTCTAAACCTTATTGCATAAGATTAATATATTAAACTTGTTTCATTTCTCAAACTTAGATTCATATTCATTCATCGAATATTTTACATAGCATAGCACATACTACTTTACACACCAGCTATCTCTTTGTGACTACAAAAGTCGGGATTTACAACATTGACCAACACAAAAGTTGAAAATATTTTATTACACAAACATACTTATCACACATATTACCTTAAACATACCTACACAACAGAACCTATACTACCTATTTACTAAGCCTCTCTCTCGGACAATCTTTTGATCGATGACCTTCCATCCCACAAACAAAACGTACGCCTAGATTAAAGTCAGGACAATGATGAGAGGTATGTCCCTCATGTCTGCAATTGTAACATATCTTTTTTCCTTTCTTCTTATCAGGTTTTCCTAAATCATGGTTTTCTATCTTTCTTTTTCCCTTATCTCTCGGAGCTGCACACGATGTGTTGCTTGAGGCTCCTATCTGATCAATTTGGATTTTAAGCTTATCCTGCTCTTCCATTGTTTCTATTAACGCCTGACGCAGTTGAATATTCAACAGCTTTTCTATTTCTCACAGCTTTTTCCAAGAAGAAACCTTGTTCCTCAAATCCTGCACCTCCGTTGATGGTTGATCAGCTTCAACTTTAGTGTCCGAATCACTATCTGTTAGTTCCACCATTTCTGGATCTGGTACTACATTTTCCACAATAACTACCTCGTCCGAGTTGGTTTCAATGTGAGCCTTTATTTTAGCTATTGGCTTCGATATTAGCTCGGGTGTATGGATCTGATTCTTCTTCAAGTTATAAGCCCATAACAATCCTTTTCCACCAGACATCTACACACATAAATTATCCTGATTAGCATATAGTATATACACACAGCAAACAATAGTTTTATAAGAGTTATCTTTTATTTTGTTCAACGATGAATTTATTCAATTCATCTCCTTTTAAAACTCTATTTGAGTTATTTGTATTTTCAATGTTTCCCCTTGTCCTAAGGTTATAGCCTAAGGTCGATCCCACCTAAGGTTTCTAACCCTAAAGCTCTGATACCAATCTGTGACGCCGCCAAATCCGGGTACTTGAAACCCGAACTCGGTGCTTCATGATACCATTTCTATGAGCGGAATTCTACGAATAATAATAACAATAATATGAATAACAACTTAATTTACATAATTATCAGAGTTTATCTCCCTAGGTGCGAGACCTTAAAGTACATTTCATACAATACATGATATTATTTATATATATCATTGTCTTAATAATATAAACTATTAAAGCAACTACCACAAATCTTATTCAGTTAACTTTCCTTTTCTTTTGTTTCTGTACGAGCTTTCTGGTTCTTCAAACTTAACTGAAAATATTTAAATTAAGCAAGAATGAGCATTTCAGTGCCCAGCAAGTAATAAATATAATATATATTAGCTGAAAGAATTAAATGTTTTCTTTGAAAGACACTTGTACAACGAATCAACAATTCTGAAGTAAGCTGTACCAAGAATAATAATAACATAACAACTCTCTTTCATATTTTTGAAACTACGTATTGACTATAAGTAGGGTTAAGTGACATATCATGAACATTATTTTCTTTTTTCGAAAAGGTTAAACAGAAATTCATCTGTAAACCGTCATAACTTACGGACACGGGGGTGATCAGCCCGTTGTGCCCTGCATTGATCAATACTACATTTTAAGAACTCTCTCCGCCTTGGGCGCATAAAATTTTTCCCTATGTAAGGGATGTTCATACTTGTCTGGGTTCTAAAGCAAAGGTTTTATCTTGTTCAACAATAATCTATAATTTAACCTATATATATAAGGATAATTGACAAAGGTATATCAACATGTGATTAAATACAATGTTTATCCAAGTGGGGACACTTATACAACCATTTTATAGAAATTGACGAACATAATATATATCTGAATTACCATATACTAACATGTTGATAAACAATGAGCGGATATAGAATATGTCGCAGTAGAGTTGATAATATAGCATAATAATAATTTAATTCTGAAACTTCTTACTCATGTCCATTGCATAAAGGAAATGCAAAGGTAGAATACTTGCCTGAGTTGCTGCTTACAATAACGCTACTTAGATTAATCTTTTATACAGCGACCTATCAGTAATAAGATCATTCGTTCGATTAGAATAATATACTATAACACATAGTACTGCATTTCGCAGTCAGCACATGACCTAATCACATTATCACACATATCCAACAGTCATTGAATCATAATTAATCATTAATACAGTCAAAATATCTAAGACTAGATGAATTTCTGAAATATGTCGGTGTACCGACAGCTTTATTGGATAATTATTGAGTCTAAGACTCTATTCTGTATCTCAATATTCATAAGTATCAGTCATATTATTTTTAATTGACTTAAAATAATTTTTAAACACTTATTATAATTTATCAAGAATTTTTAAACATCGGAATCATAATTAAATGATTTAAACATCAAATAATTCTATTATCATTAACATTTAATCAATATTAAATTATTAATGAAACTGTTGCCAAAATATTAAAGTTATGTATAATAACTCAAAATGCTTTTAAAACATTTATATTACTCTTAAATGATTTTTAAAATATTTAAAATCATTTTTAAATAATTACCATTAATATTAAAATATTAATGCACTATTTATCCAAATATTAAAAGTCATTTATTATAACTTAAAATATTTTTAATTCATTTATATCCTTTTTAAATGATTTTTAAATAAAACCATTTTTAAACTATTTATTTAATATAATTATTAAATAAACTAAATATCATCATTATTAGATTAATATCATTAATATTAAATTAATAATATTTTTCATGACAAAATATCCAAAGTCATATTTTATAACTCAAAATATTTTTATGATACTATAAATGATTTTTAAAATCATTAATTCTATTTTCCATAATTATTTCATATATTTATTAAATAACTTAAACATCATTAATATTAATTAATTAATGAAATTTCATCACAAAATATTAAAATTCATTAAAAATAACTTAAAATATTTTCTAACACAATAATATAATTTTTCATGATTTTTCATGAATTAAAATTATTTTTAAATAATTTATTTAATATTATAATTAAATAAATAAATACTTTTTTTATATTCCAAAAATACTAAATATTTTTGAAATATACTCAAAATAGTTAAAAACTATTTTTTAGACTTTAAAATAATTTTTTAGAATTTATTAAGTATTTTTAATAATTAAAATCTATTTTTTAAATCATTTTCAGAATTTTCAGAAATTGAAAATTTTAAAATAAATTAAACCGTCGCTAAAGGCTTTAGCGACGCTTATCTGTTGCCTTAGGTGTTCTTGAGCCTCAAGAACACTGACAAGACAGTTATCAAGGTGCCTAGTTTGACCGATTATAATTCTCAATCCATTACGTTTCTAAGCAATCTAACACTTGGATCTTGTAGTGCTCATGTAATACTACAATTACCAACAAACATCATGACTAAAAAACATCAGATCTAAGAGTTATTAGCCATCAAAAAGTCTGACAAGGCTGTTCTTCGACTGAAGAACAGTCGAGGTGCCTATTTTGGATCCTTATAACTTCCAATCTGTGTATTGTTTGTGTGATCTATCAATTGGAGTGTGTAGAAAACATGTAGGACTACAACTACAAAGCATCATAACACATTAACATCATAACATGAGCAAGATCTATCTGGCCAAACTTCAACACGGAATCTGCTCAAAAAAATTCTGGGTTTGTGTTCTTCAGCGTTTTCGGTCAACAGGTTTTGACCATGAATAACTCCCGATCTACAACAGATATGAACTTTATTCTTTTTGCATATTAACGACCACATATCCGAATACATATAATAACTTTTAAACAACAAAAATCATGATCGAGAAAAGATTTATAAGCTCTGACATTAGCCAAATAATATTTTCTGGACACTCAGAATATTTTCTGGGTTTGAAGAACAACCGGTCAATGCCAGTCAACCCACTTTGACCTTAAATAACCTTTGATCCACAATAGATATGGACCTGATTCGTTTTGCATATTAAAGACCACATAACAAGCTACACATATCAACTTTTAGAACACAAAACACATTAAAGGTCACAAAGATATAAGGCTTGACATTTGCCAAAAAATTACAGAAAATGAAACTTCTAGATTTTGGAAATCTTCAAATCCGAGCTTCTAAATGTTATGGATCCAACATCTAGTAACCCAGATCATCCTTAGACACTATAATAAACATGTTCTAACATTTAAACATAACATCTAACACCAAAAATTAAAAAAAAATCAAGCTAGAGTTTATACCTTTTCTAAGCTTTGATTCTTAATTTTTGGCTTATGATTTGTTATGATTGGTAGTAGCGCTTTGTTTTGGGACTGAAATACTACAATAATTCGTAGGTTTTAGAGAGAGAAGCTCAAGGATGAGAGTTGGGCAATTTTTAGTGTACAAAATGCCTTAATTCTCTCTCCAATCTATATATAAACCAAATTAGATGCATTGAATGCTCAAAATGGTTGATTGAATCTGAATATAATTGAGTCTTGGATGCTAAATTGGTAGGGTAGGATGTTTGCCATGCTTTGATAGCAATAATGCACAATAATTCACTAATAATACACTAAAGAGACAAAAAGGGCATTTTGGTAATTTTTCATATAATTTCAAGGGCATTCTTGTACAAGGTGATTAAATCTAGGGTTTATTCACTAGATTGAAAATCTTACAATTTCCCAAATAATTTATAGGGTTTGGACAATTTAAAATTTAAAGTGTAACAATTTTAATTTAAAACATACTAATTAAATTAGGGTTTTTAATAGAAATTAGGATTATTAAATTAGGGTTCCTAAATATTATTAGGGTTCCCAACTTAATTAGGGTTTCCTAATTATCTTTATAATTCACAAAATAATAATTAGGGTTTCTAAAATTTGCAATTAGGGTTTTCAAATAAATAATTACGGTTTTTCCTAATTATCAGCATAAAACAATAATTAGGGTTTCTTCTAATTACAGAAATTCTAATACGCAGAATAATTCATATAACACAATTACTACTCAGTCTTAACTCATAATTGAGTTTAACAATTAGGGTTTCACAACACAATATTAGGTTATGACCCAATTTACCACAATTGACCAACATTAACAGTCTACAAATATACGGTATATATTTAAGCACTGAAAATTAAAATATAATTAATATTACATTATTATTCTCATTCCTGGATAAAAATCCAAGTTTAGGGTTTAGATTCTATATCTGACTTATCCTTCGTACACAACATCAATAATCAAGTTAAAATAATTAACTTAAATATTTTGAACAAATTCATATAATAACATATTTATTATTATAATTCTAATTGTCACTTAATATATTATTAAATAATATATAAATTATATTTTTAGGGAAAATAAATAATAAAAACATTTCTGCTTACAGAAATTAATTACCATAAGAATATAATTTGTAGTAATTAATAATTCTAAAATTATTTCTAATTTTTAAGTAATAAATATATTCGCATTTAACATCACAATACTTGACACTTATTCTCATTGTAAAAAAAAATTATATGCAAAATTTCTTATCTATTTATATAAAAAAATATCGGGTTATTACATTCACCCTCCTTATAAGGATTCGTCCCCGGAATCACACCGTTTTAAAACTCATATATACAAGGGTACATAGCATATATAATCATTGCAAGTAGACATCGATCATAATTGATCGAACTGATCTTTTACTATTCAGCATAATGCTTGTCTACCTGATTAAGCAGAAGTTTGATTTCTAAAAGGACTCAAATTCTTCATTCAAAATTTCTTTATAAATTAATTTACTATATATATAAGAAAATCATATAAGATATATAAGTTATTCGAATAACACCTGGAGTTCCATTTTCAGCTGCCACAGTATCCTGGACCGTCATGTTGAAGACCCTCGGAGTTGCTTTTGTTGGGTTATTGGTTGAGGTCGATCCTGTGATTGCTAAAGTCCACTGCCTTTCCCGTTGTTACATTTCCTGCCTCCATTCTCCTCTTTGGACAATCCTTCACCTTATGTTCAGTCGATCCACATATAAAAAAACCCACTGTTCATCCTTGGGTTGGGGCAGTTGGGAGAGATATGACCCTCCTGCCCGCACTTGTAACATACAAACTTACCCTTCAGGCACTCACCAGAGTGATTCTTCCCGCAATTCTTGCACTGCACTACCTGCTTCTTCACACCTTCCTGTTTCACCTGAATATTCCCAGAAAAATTCCCCTTTCTTTTATCACCCCTATTTCCACTATTTCCTTCCACCTTAAAAGATCCTTCTGCCTTGCTTCTGTTCTTCTTCTCCTTGTTGTAGAGGCTCATGACCTCACTCCCCTCCTCAACTATGATAGCCTTCTCCATGAGTGCTGTAAAAGTATTAATTTGCAATACTGCCACCTTATTGTAGAGTCAGGGTTTTAAGCTCAGCTCAAATCTCCTTGCCTTTCTAGCCTCCGTATCAACTTGATGTGGAGCAAACCTAGCCAACTCATTAAACTTTGCGACATATTCCGCAACAGTCATGTTCTCCTGCTTTAACTCCAGAAATTTCACCTCCATCCTAGCTTGCATACTAGCTGAGAGAAATTTTTCGAAATATAAAGTGTTAAACCTATCCCAAGTAACTACTCCTTCTCCTGCCCTAGTTTTATTTGCCTCCCACCAAAAGTTGGCTTCCCCTTTCATCATATAAGTGGCAAAAGCAGTCTTTTGCCCCTCATCTACCCTAGAAATTACGAACGCCTTTTCTATTTCATTAACCCATGTCTAGGCTTCTATAGGGTCAGCTGATCCTCTGAATTCTGGTGGTCCTACTGCTTTGAAGTCTTTAAATTTTGCCAAGCGATTATCTGGCTGGTTTCCTGCAGCTGGTATTCCCTGCTGCATAGCCTGAGCTAACATGTTTGCAAAGTTTTGCATCGGGTCTTGTTGTTGTTCCTCAGTATCGTTGAGAGATTCTTCTACCCTTTGGTTTCGAGTTTGACGTCTTGGCGGCATTATCTGGGTAAGTAAAATCATAAATTATACTTTATTAACTTACATTCTAAACCTTATTGCATAAGATTAATATATTAAAATTGTTTCATTTCTCAAACTTAGATTCATATTCATTCATCGAATATTTTACATAGCATAGCACATACTACTTTACACACCAGCTATCTCTTTGTGACTACAAAAGTTGGAATTTACAACATTGACCAACACAAAAGTTGAAAATATTTTATTACACAAACATACTTATCACACATATTACCTTAAACATACCTACACAACAGAACCTATACTACCTATTTACTAAGCCTCTCTCTCGGACAATCTTTTGATCGATGACCTTCCATCCCACAAACAAAACGTACGCCTAGATTAAAGTCGGGACAATGATGAGAGGTATGTCCCTCATGTCTGCAATTGTAACATATCTTTTTTCCTTTCTTCTTATCAGGTTTTCCTAAATTATGGTCTTCTATCTTTCTTTTTCCCTTATCTCTCGGAGCTGCACACGATGTGTTGCTTGAGGCTCCTATCTGATCAATTTAGATTTTAAGCTTATCCTGCTCTTCCATTGTTTCTATTAACGCTGACGCAGTTGAATATTCAACAGCTTTTCTATTTCCCACAGCTTTTTTCAAAAGAAGAAACCTTGTTCCTCAAATCCTGCACCTCGTTGATGCTTGATCAGCTTCAACTTTAGTGTCTGAATCACTATCTGTCAGTTCCACCATTTTCGGATCTGGTACTACATTTTCCACAATAACTACCTCGTCCGAGTTGGTTTCATTGTGAGCCTTTATTTCAGTTATTGGCTTCGATATTAGCTCGGGTGTATGGATCTGATTCTTCTTCAAGTTATAAGCCCATAACAATCCTTTTCCACCAGACATCTAGACACATAAATTATCCCGATTAGCATATAGTATATACACACAGCAAATAATAGTTTTATAAGAGTTATCTTTTATTTTGTTTAACGGTGAATTTATTCAATTCATCTCCTTTTAAAACTCTATATGAGTTATTTATATTTTCAACGTTTCCCCCTGTCCTAAGGTTATAGCCTAAGGTCGATCACACCTAAGGTTTCTAACCCTAAAGCTCTGATACCAATCTGTGACGCCCCCAAATCCGGGTACTTGAAACCCAAACTCGGTGCTTCACAATACCATTTCTATGAGCGGAATTCTACGAATAATAATAACAATAATATGAATAACAACTTAATTTACATAATTATCAGAGTTTATCTCCCCATGTACGAGACCTTAAAGTACATTCCATACAATACATGATATTATTTATATTATATATATATATATATATATATATATATATATATATATATATATATATATCATTGTCTTAATAATATAAACTATTACAGCAACTACCACAAATCTTATTCGTTAGCTTTCCTTTTCCTTTGTTTCTGCACGAGCTTTCTGGTTCTTCAAACTTAACTGAAAACATTTAAATTAAAAAAGAATGAGCATTTGAGTGCCCAGCAAGTAATAACAATAATATATATTAGCTGAAAGAATTAAATATTTTCTTTTGAAAGACACTTCTACAACGAATCAACAGTTCTGAAGTAAGCTTTACCAAGAATAATAATAACATAACAATTCTCTTTCACGTTTTTGAAACTACATATTGACATAAGTAGGGTTAAGTGACATATCATGAATATTATTTTCTTTTTCGAAAAGGTTAAAACAGAAATTCATTGCAAAACCGTCATAACTTACGGACACGGGGGTGATCAGCCCGTTGTGCCCTGCATTGATCAATACTACATTTTAAGAACTCTCTCCGCCTTAGGCACATAAAAGTTTTTCCTATGTAAGGGATGTTCATACTTGTCTGGGTTCTAAAGCAAAGGTTTTATCTTGTTCAACAATAATCTATAATTCAACCTATATATATAAGGGTAATTGACAAAGGTATATCAACATGTGATTAAATACAATGACTATCCAAGTGGGGGACACTTTATAACCATTTTATAGAAATTGACGAACATAATATATATCTGAATTACCATATACTAACATGTGATAAACAATGAGCGGATATAAAATATGTAGCAGTAGAGTTGATAATATAGCATAATAATAATTTAATTCTGAAACTTCTTACTCATGTCCATTGCATAAAGGAAATGCAAAGGTAGGATACTTGCCTGAGCTACTGCTTACAATAACGCAACTTAGATTAATCTTTTATACAGCAACCTATCAGTAATAAGATCATTCGTTCGATTAGAATAATATACTATAACACATAGTATTGCATTTCGCAGTCAGCACATGACCTAATCACATTATCACCATATCCAACAGTCATTGAATCATAATTAATCATTAATACAGTCAAAAAATCTAGACTAGATGAATTTCTGAAACTTGTCGGTGTACCGACAGCTTTAATGGAGAATTATTGAGTCTAAGACTCTATTCTGTATCTCAATATTCATAAG
>CM029016.1:73724947-73794876 GCA_016801055.1 Panax notoginseng | reverse complement strand
ATATCATCAGCTGAAGGTTAGAACTGAGGATATTCCAAAGACGGCTTTTAGAACTCGGTACGGGCATTATGAATTCCTAGTCATGTCCTTTGGATTGACTAATGCTCCTGCTGCCTTCATGGATATGATGAACGGGTATTCAAGGAATATTTGGATCATTTTGTGGTCGTCTTTATTGATGACATCCTTATTTATTCCAAAAGCCGTGAAGATCATGAGCAACACTTGAGGCTGGTACTCCAAAAGCTTCGTGAATACAAACTTTATGCCAAGTTGAAGAAATGCGAGTTCTGGCTGGAAGAGGTAGCATTCCTTGGGCACGTAGTATCAAGTCGTGGAATATCTGTTGACCCGGCAAAGATTGAAGCAATTCAAAGCTGGGAGCAACCTAAATCAGTGACCGAGAGGTACGTAGCTTTCTTGGTTTAGCTGGTTATTATCGGAGATTCGTGGAAGGATTTTCTCGAATCGCTACTCCATTAACTCAGCTGACTCGGAAAGATACAAAGTTTGGTTGGAGCGAAGAATGTGAGCAGAGTTTTCAAGAACTCAAGAGGAGACTCATTTCGGCACCTGTTCTAACAATACCATCTGGCTCGTAGGGATTTGTCATCTACAGTGATGCTTCGAGCAAAGGGTTGGGATGCGTTCTCATGCAACATGGAAAAGTCATAGCCTATGCATCAAGACAACTCAAGGAATATGAGAGGAATTATCCTACTCATGATCTAGAGTTGGCAGCTGTTGTCTTTGCACTTAAAATTTGGAGGCATTACTTGTATGGGGAGAAGGTGGAGATCTTTACGGACCATAAAAGCCTCAAATATTTCTTCACTCAAAAGGAACTCAACATGCGACAACGACGTTGGCTTGAACTGTTGAAAGATTATGATCATACCATTCAATACCATCCTGGAAAAGCGAACGTGGTAGCTGACGCATTGAGTAGAAGATCTTATGCAAGTACGAGTGCAATATTGTCAACACAAAAGCCCATTTTGTGTGACTTGCAAAGGATGGAGATAGAGTTAAAGACTCCAGAAACTCATGTGATGATGGCAAATATACGAGTAGAACCAACTTTAATCGACAAAGTTAAAGCTGCTCAAGCTACAGACCTGGAGCTGATACGTATGAGGAAGAAAGTGCAAGAAGGTTCTATGCCGGAAGCAAGAATCGATGAAGAAGGAATACTTCGAGTCAACTCCAGACTTTGTGTTCCTAACAAAAATTGTCAACATGATACTGCGTTGTGGAGTAAAATTCAAGAATGATCAGGAGAATATTTTCATGAATAGATACTAAATGAAGCGCAAATATCAAGGATATTCCACTAATTTCATGGAGTATAGAAGTCAAAACTTAACCAACTGAGTACAATAAAGAATGGAATAACAAAAGAAATCACCATGCATGCGATAGACCGCACAGACAGGTTATTCCAACAGAATAATAAATAATGGAACCAGGTCCGGCGTAAACGCACAGACAGGATGTTCCAACAGAATAATAATAAAAACGGAACCAGGTCCGGTGTGTAAAACACACAGACAGGATGTTCCAACAGATAATAATAAAAACGGAACCAGGTCCGGTGTAAAACACACAGACAGGATATTCCAACAGAATATATAACAAGACGGAACCAGGTCCGGTGATAAAACACACAGACAGGATATTCCAACAGAATAATAACAAGACGGAACCAGGTCGGTGTTAAAACACACAGACAGGATGTTCCAACAGAATAATAGAAGAATGTCACCAAGTATAGGGTATATCCGCGTATACAGGTTATTCCAACAGAATAATAAGAAATGGAATAACAACAGTTCTCTTCATGAATAAGAAAGAATAACACCCCTTACCGTTTTTAAAGACGAGCTGAAATAAGGAAATAGTTAAATAGCAGAAAACTCTTCTTCTCTTTCTCTATAGTTTCTCTCTATAGTTTATCTCTCTAGAGTTCAGTGAATTCGTAAGAAATAATGAAGGAATGAGCTGCTATTTATAGAAAAATAGAATGCATAGTAACTAATCCATGAACGGTCCAGATTGATTACTTTAATCTGACGGTCCATATTTAAAGAAAAATCTTTTAAATAAAATATAATATATTCTATTTATAGAATAACTTTAATAAAGTATTTTGTTTTATATAAAAAGATGTTTCTGTTTTATTACGTTAATAATACGAATAAAACAAAACGTCATTATCGCTAAATAATTCATATTATTAACTGACAATAATGGAATCAAACTGAGTGTCTTGCTCGTATGTACATAAACGAGATTGTAAGACTGCATGGTATGCCAGTATCCATAGTTTCTGACCGAGACCCAAGATTCACTTCACGATTTTGGGTTAGTTTACAAAAAGCTATGGGCACGGATTTACGATTTAGTTCAGCATATCATCCTCAGACGGACGGACAATCAGAGAGGACTATTCAAACTCTTGAAGATCTATTAAGACTCTGTGTCTTTGACTTCAAAGGAAGTTGGGACAAGTTCTTACCATTGGTGGAGTTTTCCTACAACAACAGTTATCAAGCAAGTATTGGCATGGCTCCATTCGAAGTATTGTATGGAAGAAAATGTCGTTCTCCAGTATGCTGGGATGAGGTGGGCGAAGCAACGTTGTTGGGACCGGAGTTGGTACGTATGACTACAGAAAAGATTCAAACGATCCGACAACGTATAAAAACCTCACAAGATCGACAAAAGAGTTATGCTGATCTTCATCGAAAGGATGTGGGAATTTGATGTAGGAGATCATGTGTTCTTACGTGTTGCTCCATGGAAAGGAGTTACGAGATTTGGAAAGAGAGGAAAGCTCAATCCTCGATTCATCGGTCCATTTTTAATCCTCGATCGAGTAGGAACTGTGGCTTATAGACTCGCTTTACCGCCAAGTATGTCTCGTGTTCATAACGTTTTTCACATATCCATGTTACGCAAATATGTGGAAGACCCGAACCACATTATTGAGTTAGAACCGGACGAAATAGCGGAAGATTTGACGTATGAAGAAGTTCCTGTTCAAATCTTGGATAAGAAGGAACATATTCTACGCTCCAAGGTTATACCTCAAGTCAAAGTTTTGTGGAGAAATCATGATGTTGAGGAAATGACCTGGGAGTTTAGAATCTGAAATGAAATCAAGGTATCCTTACCTCTTCGACATACCAGGTATGTACCCTAATTTCGAGGGCGAAATTTCATAAGAAGGGGAGGTTGTAAGACCCCAACTTTTATAAATAAAGATGAATTTTCTATAAATATCATTTTTGAATATTATGAAGTTAATTTGATATAATGTTATAGTTGTGGGTAATATTTATAAAATTTTGCAAAGTAAGCAAGTTGTTATAAAATATTCGTTTGGTTTGGCGGAAAATATTCTTTTTGTCGGGGAATATTCGTACGACGGCACAATCATTGGTGGACCCCACAACGGAATTATTGTCGGATTGAGAAAACGACAAAAAATTTTTATTAAAAAAATAACGGCGGAAGTTTTACCATTGTTACTGTTGAACTACTCGGTAGTAAAAGTACAGTAATACGTGTGGTTGCATAGTAGCACACGGTATTGATTATTAATGCTTATGTGAGAAGACACTCAGTTTGATTCCATTATTGTCAGTTAATAATATGAATTATTTAGCGATAATGACGTTTTGTTTACACCGGACAGGATATTCCAACAGAATAATAACAAGACGGAACCAGGTCCGGTGTAAAACACACAGACAGGATATTCCAACAGAATAATAACAAGACGGAACCAGGTCCGGTGTAAAACACACAGACAGGATGTTCCAACAGAATAATAGAAGAATGTCACCAAGTATAGGGTATATCCGCGTATACAGGTTATTCCAACAGAATAATAAGAAATAGAATAACAACAGTTCTCTTCATGAATAAGAAAGAATAACACCCCTTACCGTTTTAAAGACGAGCTGAAATAAGGAAATAGTTAAATAGCAGGAAACTCTTCTTCTCTTTCTCTATAGTTTCTCTCTATAGTTTATCTCTCTAGAGTTCAGTGAATTCGTAAGAAATAATGAAGGAATGAGCTGCTATTTATAGAAAAATAGAATGCATAGTAACTAATCCATGAACGGTCCAGATTGATTACTTTAATCTGACGGTCCATATTTAAAGAAAAATCTTTTAAATAAAATATAATATATTCTATTTATAGAATAACTTTAATAAAGTATTTTGTTTTATATAAAAAGATGTTTCTGTTTTATTACGTTAATAATTACTCGGTAGTAAAAGTACAGTAATACGTGTGGTTGCATAGTAGCACACGGTATTGATTATTAATGCTTATGTGAGAAGACACTCAGTTTGATTCCATTATTGTCAGTTAATAATATGAATTATTTAGCGATAATGACGTTTTGTTTTATTCGTATTATTAACGTAATAAAACAGAAACATCTTTTTATATAAAACAAAATACTTTATTAAAGTTATTCTATAAATAGAATATATTATATTTTATTTAAAAGATTTTTCTTTAGATATGGACCGTCAGATTAAAGTAATCAATCTGGACCGTTCATGGATTAGTTACTATGCATTCTATTTTTCTATAAATAGCAGCTCATTCCTTCATTATTTCTTACGAATTCACTGACCTCTAGAGAGATAAACTATAGAGAGAAACTATAGAGAAAGAGAAGAAGAGTTTTCTGCTATTTAACTATTTCCTTATTTCAGCTCGTCTTTAAAACGGTAAGGGGTGTTATTCTTTCTTATTCATGAAGAGAACTGTTGTTATTCCATTTCTTATTATTCTGTTGGAATAACCTGTATACGCGGATATACCCTATACTTGGTGACATTCTTCTATTATTCTGTTGGAACATCCTGTCTGTGTGTTTTACACCGGACCTGGTTCCGTCTTGTTATTATTCTGTTGGAATATCCTGTCTGTGTGTTTTACCCCGGACCTGGTTCCGTCTTGTTTTACAACTTACTAATACAACTGTCGTATACAATACAACAAAACATAAACTGCGAGTTTGAATACAAATATTATATTCTAGAGAGTATTCATACTCAAAAGGAGTCCTCATTACATTTATTAACACACTATTACATAGAATAGTGAGGACTACTAACTAATACTATAATTCGAACCATCACTCCGTTTCCCGACTTGCCCCAGCTACGTTCTCATTTCCTGAAGAGAACAGTGAAAGAAAGGGTGAGCTCAACTAGCCCAGTAAGAAATATTATGACTAAGATAATGCAGAATAAATTATCATTAGCCTTCAACAATGTTAAACTGATAAAATATAATAGACATCAAGTTTAACTGTAGCGGAACAAGCAATCCATTAAAAGAGTCAAGTAGAAAATAAACTCTACTATCTTTTATGATTTAAAAGATTTTCCAACACTGTGATCGCTGAGACTCAGCTTAATAAAATAATCCATATCATCGAATCACCCCTGCACTACGGCCAAGGATATTCGTATATTCATTAATGGTCATGATCATGCCAACAACTGTCCATCAATGCACTACGGGCCAATGATGACTTTTACCACATCGTTTGTAACATTACGGTCATGATTATACCGAATAATCCCTGGTCATAATCATACCAAGTCCATCTATGCACTACGTGCCACAGATGACTTTCAACATTTTATAAACATGAGGATGATGACAATGATATAAGAATTCAATAAAACAAGTTCAAGAATTAATTTATCCAAGAATTAATAACGTCCAAATTGTCAACATGATACTGCGTTGTGGAGTAAAATTCAAGAATGATCAGGAGAATATTTTCATGAATAGATACTAAATGAAGCGCAAATATCAAGGATATTCCACTAATTTCATGGAGTATAGAAGTCAAAACTTAACCAACTGAGTACAATAAAGAATGGAATAACAAAAGAAATCACCATGCATGCGATAGACCGCACAGACAGGTTATTCCAACAGAATAATAAATAATGGAACCAGGTCGGCGTAAACGCACAGACAGGATGTTCCAACAGAATAATAATAAAAACGGAACCAGGTCCGGTGTAAAACACACAGACAGGATGTTCCAACAGAATAATAATAAAAACGGAACCAGGTCCGGTGTAAAACACACAGACAGGATATTCCAACAGAATAATAACAAGACGGAACCAGGTCCGGTGTAAAACACACAGACAGGATATTCCAACAGAATAATAACAAGACGGAACCAGGTCCGGTGTAAAACACACAGACAGGATGTTCCAACAGAATAATAGAAGAATGTCACCAAGTATAGGGTATATCCGCGTATACAGGTTATTCCAACAGAATAATAAGAAATGGAATAACAACAGTTCTCTTCATGAATAAGAAAGAATAACACCCCTTACCGTTTTAAAGACGAGCTGAAATAAGGAAATAGTTAAATAGCAGAAAACTCTTCTTCTCTTTCTCTATAGTTTCTCTCTATAGTTTATCTCTCTAGAGTTCAGTGAATTCGTAAGAAATAATGAAGGAATGAGCTGCTATTTATAGAAAAATAGAATGCATAGTAACTAATCCATGAACGGTCCAGATTGATTACTTTAATCTGACGGTCCATATTTAAAGAAAAATCTTTTAAATAAAATATAATATATTCTATTTATAGAATAACTTTAATAAAGTATTTTGTTTTATATAAAAAGATGTTTCTGTTTTATTACGTTAATAATACGAATAAAACAAAACGTCATTATCGCTAAATAATTCATATTATTAACTGACAATAATGGAATCAAACTGAGTGTCTTCTCACATAAGCATTAATAATCAATACCGCCAAGTATGTCTCGTGTTCATAACGTTTTTCACATATCCATGTTACGCAAATATGTGGAAGACCCGAACCACATTATTGAGTTAGAACCGGACGAAATAGCGGAAGATTTGACGTATGAAGAAGTTCCTGTTCAAATCTTGGATAAGAAGGAACATATTCTACGCTCCAAGGTTATACCTCAAGTCAAAGTTTTGTGGAGAAATCATGATGTTGAGGAAATGACCTGGGAGTTAGAATCTGAAATGAAATCAAGGTATCCTTACCTCTTCGACATACCAGGTATGTACCCTAATTTCGAGGGCGAAATTTCATAAGAAGGGGAGGTTGTAAGACCCTAACTTTTATAAATAAAGATGAATTTTCTATAAATATCATTTTTGAAGAAATTAGACTTTGACCTAGTAGTTGAAACTCCATTGGGAGAAACCTTCATTACATCCACGGTTTATAAGTCTTGTTTGGTTCAAGTTGGTACCCACACGTTACCTGTTGATCTTATTTCATTAAAAATACTTGCATTTGACGTGATTCTAGGGATTGATTGGTTAACTACTCATCATGCAAAAATTGATTGTTTTCGTAAGGTTGTTAGCTTTCATATTCCTAATCGACCTATTATGCGAATTCAAGCAACCAAACCATTAAAATCAATCGCTGTCATCTCAAGCCATAATGCTATTCGTTTATTGAAAAACGGATGTCAAGCTTTCTTAGCTCATGTCACAGATCTAAACAAAAATACGTCAGTTTTGAATGATATTTCTATTGTTAATAAATTCCCTGACGTATTCCCTGAAGAACTTCCTGGCCTACCCCCAGAGCGTGAAATTGAATTTTGTATCGATCTTGAACCCGGTACAAAAACCCATTTCCAAAGCCCCATATCGAATGGCTCCTATTGAACTTCAGGAGTTAAAAACCCAACTGCAGGAATTGTTAGACATTGGTTTTATTCGTCCTAGTACTTCTCCTTGGGGTGCTCCTGTTCTGTTCGTGAAAAAGAAAGATGGGAGTATGCGACTTTGTATTGATTATCGGGAGTTGAATCATGTCACCATCAAAAATAGGTACCCATTGCCACGTATTGATGACCTGTTTGACCAGTTGCAAGGAGCACAATTCTTTTCAAAGATCGATCTTCGTTCTGGATATCATCAGCTGAAGGTTAGAACTGAGGATATTCCAAAGACGGCTTTTAGAACTCGGTACGGGCATTATGAATTCCTAGTCATGTCCTTTGGATTGACTAATGCTCCTGCTGCCTTCATGGATATGATGAACCGGGTATTCAAGGAATATTTGGATCATTTTGTGGTCGTCTTTATTGATGACATCCTTATTTATTCCAAAAGCCGTGAAGATCATGAGCAACACTTGAGGCTGGTACTCCAAAAGCTTCGTGAATACAAACTTTATGCCAAGTTGAAGAAATGCGAGTTCTGGCTGGAAGAGGTAGCATTCCTTGGGCACGTAGTATCAAGTCGTGGAATATCTGTTGACCGGCAAAGATTGAAGCAATTCAAAGCTGGGAGCAACCTAAATCAGTGACCGAGGTACGTAGCTTTCTTGGTTTAGCTGGTTATTATCGGAGATTCGTGGAAGGATTTTCTCGAATCGCTACTCCATTAACTCAGCTGACTCGGAAAGATACAAAGTTTGGTTGGAGCGAAGAATGTGAGCAGAGTTTTCAAGAACTCAAGAGGAGACTCATTTCGGCACCTGTTCTAACAATACCATCTGGCTCGGAGGGATTTGTCATCTACAGTGATGCTTCGAGCAAAGGGTTGGGATGCGTTCTCATGCAACATGGAAAAGTCATAGCCTATGCATCAAGACAACTCAAGGAATATGAGAGGAATTATCCTACTCATGATCTAGAGTTGGCAGCTGTTGTCTTTGCACTTAAAATTTGGAGGCATTACTTGTATGGGGAGAAGGTGGAGATCTTTACGGACCATAAAAGCAACTGTCCATCAATGCACTACGGGCCAATGATGACTTTTACCACATCGTTTGTAACATTACGGTCATGATTATACCGAATAATCCCTGGTCATAATCATACCAAGTCCATCTATGCACTACGTGCCACAGATGACTTTCAACATTTTATAAACATGAGGATGATGACAATGATATAAGAATTCAATAAAACAAGTTCAAGAATTAATTTATCCAAGAATTAATAACGTCCAAATTGTCAACATGATACTGCGTTGTGGAGTAAAATTCAAGAATGATCAGGAGAATATTTTCATGAATAGATACTAAATGAAGCGCAAATATCAAGGATATTCCACTAATTTCATGGAGTATAGAAGTCAAAACTTAACCAACTGAGTACAATAAAGAATGGAATAACAAAAGAAATCACCATGCATGCGATAGACCGCACAGACAGGTTATTCCAACAGAATAATAAATAATGGAACCAGGTCCGGCGTAAACGCACAGACAGGATGTTCCAACAGAATAATAATAAAAACGGAACCAGGTCCGGTGTAAAACACACAGACAGGATGTTCCAACAGAATAATAATAAAAACGGAACCAGGTCCGGTGTAAAACACACAGACAGGATATTCCAACAGAATAATAACAAGACGGAACCAGGTCCGGTGTAAAACACACAGACAGGATATTCCAACAGAATAATAACAAGACGGAACCAGGTCCGGTGTAAAACACACAGACAGGATGTTCCAACAGAATAATAGAAGAATGTCACCAAGTATAGGGTATATCCGCGTATACAGGTTATTCCAACAGAATAATAAGAAATGGAATAACAACAGTTCTCTTCATGAATAAGAAAGAATAACACCCCTTACCGTTTTAAAGACGAGCTGAAATAAGGAAATAGTTAAATAGCAGAAAACTCTTCTTCTCTTTCTCTATAGTTTCTCTCTATAGTTTATCTCTCTAGAGTTCAGTGAATTCGTAAGAAATAATGAAGGAATGAGCTGCTATTTATAGAAAAATAGAATGCATAGTAACTAATCCATGAACGGTCCAGATTGATTACTTTAATCTGACGGTCCATATTTAAAGAAAAATCTTTTAAATAAAATATAATATATTCTATTTATAGAATAACTTTAATAAAGTATTTTGTTTTATATAAAAAGATGTTTCTGTTTTATTACGTTAATAATACGAATAAAACAAAACGTCATTATCGCTAAATAATTCATATTATTAACTGACAATAATGGAATCAAACTGAGTGTCTTCTCACATAAGCATTAATAATCAATACCGTGTGCTACTATGCAACCACACGTATTACTGTACTTTTACTACCGAGTAGTTCAACAGTAACAATGGTAAAACTTCCGCCGTTATTTTTTTAATAAAATATTTTTGTCATTTTCTCAATCCGACAATAATTCCGTTGTGGGGTCCACCAATGATTGTGCCGTCGTACGAATATTCCCCGACAAAAAGAATATTTTCCGACCAAACGAACAGGTTATTCCAACAGAATAATAAGAAATGGAATAACAACAGTTCTCTTCATGAATAAGAAAGAATAACACCCCTTACCGTTTTAAAGACGAGCTGAAATAAGGAAATAGTTAAATAGCAGAAAACTCTTCTTCTCTTTCTCTATAGTTTCTCTCTATAGTTTATCTCTCTAGAGTTCAGTGAATTCGTAAGAAATAATGAAGGAATGAGCTGCTATTTATAGAAAAATAGAATGCATAGTAACTAATCCATGAACGGTCCAGATTGATTACTTTAATCTGACGGTCCATATTTAAAGAAAAATCTTTTAAATAAAATATAATATATTCTATTTATAGAATAACTTTAATAAAGTATTTTGTTTTATATAAAAAGATGTTTCTGTTTTATTACGTTAATAATACGAATAAAACAAAACGTCATTATCGCTAAATAATTCATATTATTAACTGACAATAATGGAATCAAACTGAGTGTCTTCTCACATAAGCATTAATAATCAATACCGTGTGCTACTATGCAACCACACGTATTACTGTACTTTTACTACCGAGTAGTTCAACAGTAACAATGGTAAAACTTCCGCCGTTATTTTTTTAATAAAATATTTTTGTCATTTTCTCAATCCGACAATAATTCCGTTGTGGGGTCCACCAATGATTGTGCCGTCGTACGAATATTCCCCGACAAAAAGAATATTTTCCGACCAAACGAATATTTTATAACAACTTGCTTACTTTGCATAGTAGCACACGGTATTGATTATTAATGCTTATGTGAGAAGACACTCAGTTTGATTCCATTATTGTCAGTTAATAATATGAATTATTTAGCGATAATGACGTTTTGTTTTATTCGTATTATTAACGTAATAAAACAGAAACATCTTTTTATATAAAACAAAATACTTTATTAAAGTTATTCTATAAATAGAATATATTATATTTTATTTAAAAGATTTTTCTTTAAATATGGACCGTCAGATTAAAGTAATCAATCTGGACCGTTCATGGATTAGTTACTATGCATTCTATTTTTCTATAAATAGCAGCTCATTCCTTCATTATTTCTTACGAATTCACTGAACTCTAGAGAGATAAACTATAGAGAGAAACTATAGAGAAAGAGAAGAAGAGTTTTCTGCTATTTAACTATTTCCTTATTTCAGCTCGTCTTTAAAACGGTAAGGGGTGTTATTCTTTCTTATTCATGAAGAGAACTGTTGTTATTCCATTTCTTATTATTCTGTTGGAATAACCTGTATACGCGGATATACCCTATACTTGGTGACATTCTTCTATTATTCTGTTGGAACATCCTGTCTGTGTGTTTTACACCGGACCTGGTTCCGTCTTGTTATTATTCTGTTGGAATATCCTGTCTGTGTGTTTTACACCGGACCTGGTTCCGTCTTGTTATTATTCTGTTGGAATATCCTGTCTGTGTGTTTTACACCGGACCTGGTTCCGTTTTTATTATTATTCTGTTGGAACATCCTGTCTGTGTGTTTTACACCGGACCTGGTTCCGTTTTTATTATTATTCTGTTGGAACATCCTGTCTGTGCGTTTACGCCGGACCTGGTTCCATTATTTATTATTCTGTTGGAATAACCTGTCTGTGCGGTCTATCGCATGCATGGTGATTTCTTTTGTTATTCCATTCTTTATTGTACTCAGTTGGTTAAGTTTTGACTTCTATACTCCATGAAATTAGTGGAATATCCTTGATATTTGCGCTTCATTTAGTATCTATTCATGAAAATATCACCCCTGCACTACGGCCAAGGATATTCGTATATTCATTAATGGTCATGATCATGCCAACAACTGTCCATCAATGCACTACGGGCCAATGATGACTTTTACCACATCGTTTGTAACATTACGGTCATGATTATACCGAATAATCCCTGGTCATAATCATACCAAGTCCATCTATGCACTACGTGCCACAGATGACTTTCAACATTTTATAAACATGAGGATGATGACAATGATATAAGAATTCAATAAAACAAGTTCAAGAATTAATTTATCCAAGAATTAATAACGTCCAAATTGTCAACATGATACTGCGTTGTGGAGTAAAATTCAAGAATGATCAGGAGAATATTTTCATGAATAGATACTAAATGAAGCGCAAATATCAAGGATATTCCACTAATTTCATGGAGTATAGAAGTCAAAACTTAACCAACTGAGTACAATAAAGAATGGAATAACAAAAGAAATCACCATGCATGCGATAGACCGCACAGACAGGTTATTCCAACAGAATAATAAATAATGGAACCAGGTCCGGCGTAAACGCACAGACAGGATGTTCCAACAGAATAATAATAAAAACGGAACCAGGTCCGGTGTAAAACACACAGACAGGATGTTCCAACAGAATAATAATAAAAACGGAACCAGGTCCGGTGTAAAACACACAGACAGGATATTCCAACAGAATAATAACAAGACGGAACCAGGTCCGGTGTAAAACACACAGACAGGATGTTCCAACAGAATAATAGAAGAATGTCACCAAGTATAGGGTATGATCCTGTCTGTGTGTTTTACACCGGACCTGGTTCCGTCTTGTTATTATTCTGTTGGAATATCCTGTCTGTGTGTTTTACACCGGACCTGGTTCCGTCTTGTTATTATTCTGTTGGAATATCCTGTCTGTGTGTTTTACACCGGACCTGGTTCCGTCTTGTTATTATTCTGTTGGAATATCCTGTCTGTGTGTTTTACACCGGACCTGGTTCCGTTTTTATTATTATTCTGTTGGAACATCCTGTCTGTGTGTTTTACACCGGACCTGGTTCCGTTTTTATTATTATTCTGTTGGAACATCCTGTCTGTGCGTTTACGCCGGACCTGGTTCCATTATTTATTATTCTGTTGGAATAACCTGTCTGTGCGGTCTATCGCATGCATGGTGATTTCTTTTGTTATTCCATTCTTTATTGTACTCAGTTGGTTAAGTTTTGACTTCTATACTCCATGAAATTAGTGGAATATCCTTGATATTTGCGCTTCATTTAGTATCTATTCATGAAAATATTCTCCTGATCATTCTTGAATTTTACTCCACAACGCAGTATCATGTTGACAATTTGGACGTTATTAATTCTTGGATAAATTAATTCTTGAACTTGTTTTATTGAATTCTTATATCATTGTCATCATCCTCATGTTTATAAAATGTTGAAAGTCATCTGTGGCACGTAGTGCATAGATGGACTTGGTATGATTATGATCAGGGATTATTCGGTATAATCATGACCGTAATGTTACAAACGATGTGGTAAAAGTCATCATTGGCCCGTAGTGCATTGATGGACAGTTGTTGGCATGATCATGACCATTAATGAATATACGAATATCCTTGGCCGTAGTGCAGGGGTGATTCGATGATATGGATTATTTTATTAAGCTGAGTCTCAGCGATCACAGTGTTGGAAAATCTTTTAAATCATAAAAGATAGTAGAGTTTATTTTCTACTTGACTCTTTTAATGGATTGCTTGTTCCGCTACAGTTAAACTTGATGTCTATTATATTTTATCAGTTTAACATTGTTGAAGGCTAATGATAATTTATTCTGCATTATCTTAGTCATAATATTTCTTACTGGGCTAGTTGAGCTCACCCTTTCTTTCACTGTTCTCTTCAGGAAATGAGAACGTAGCTGGGGCAAGTCGGGAAACGGAGTGATGGTTCGAATGATAGTATTAGTTAGTAGTCCTCACTATTCTATGTAATAGTGTGTTAATAAATGTAATGAGGACTCCTTTTGAGTATGAATACTCTCTAGAATATAATATTTGTATTCAAACTCGCAGTTTATGTTTTGTTGTATTGTATACGACAGTTGTATTAGTAAGTTGTAATTGTATTCAGTACTTTGTATCTGACGACCCAAGATGGGTAATGTATACCTAATTTTGGGGGCGTCACAGTTGGTAGTATGATTATGACCAGGGATTATTCGGTATAATCATGACCGTAATGTTACAAACGATGTGGTAAAAGTCATCATTGGCCCGTAGTGCATTGATGGACAGTTGTTGGCATGATCATGACCATTAATGAATATACGAATATCCTTGGCCGTAGTGCAGGGGTGATTCGATGATATGGATTATTTTATTAAGCTGAGTCTCAGCGATCACAGTGTTGGAAAATCTTTTAAATCATAAAAGATAGTAGAGTTTATTTTCTACTTGACTCTTTTAATGGATTGCTTGTTCCGCTACAGTTAAACTTGATGTCTATTATATTTTATCAGTTTAACATTGTTGAAGGCTAATGATAATTTATTCTGCATTATCTTAGTCATAATATTTCTTACTGGGCTAGTTGAGCTCACCCTTTCTTTCACTGTTCTCTTCAGGAAATGAGAACGTAGCTGGGGCAAGTCGGGAAACGGAGTGATGGTTCGAATGATAGTATTAGTTAGTAGTCCTCACTATTCTATGTAATAGTGTGTTAATAAATGTAATGAGGACTCCTTTTGAGTATGAATACTCTCTAGAATATAATATTTGTATTCAAACTCGCAGTTTATGTTTTGTTGTATTGTATACGACAGTTGTATTAGTAAGTTGTAATTGTATTCAGTACTTTGTATCTGACGACCCAAGATGGGTAATGTATACCTATTTTTGGGGGCGTCACAGTTGGTATCAGAGCCAACGTCGTTGATCGCTAGGGAGGCTTATCCCTATTGTAGAATAAATATTATTTATTTAAATAAATTAATAGTTTAATTTATTTATTTAAATAAGATTAGAATTGTTCTAATTGATTTATTCACAACCGGTTTAATATGGAGAACCTAAAGGGTCACACCATAAAAGGAAGAATAATTATTTAAGAAGTTAATGGCATAATCGTAATAATATGTTAAGTATATTTAATTTAATCTATGGTGATAGAATAAATTAAATAGCTTAATATTTATTATTTAATATTTTAGAAATTTTAAATATAAAGTAATAAGAGGAGTCTTATTAATATTATTATAATTATTATTATTTTAATTTCTAAAAGAGTTTAGGAATTAATTTAATATAAGTACTCTCATTTATACCTAATAGGATTAGGAGGGAAAATTAGTTAAAGGAGTTTAATTAATTATCCCTAATAAGATTAGGGAGCCCATTTAATTAAAAGAGTTTAATTAAATAAATAATACCTTATTTTTAATAGGGTTACTTGATATCTTTATAAGAGGAGTCTTATATCAGATATCAAATATATGTTATTCCAATTGTTGGAGAGTACGCTTATTTTCTATGAGAGATAGAAAAACTAGGGTTTTGCCAAATACCCATCTTCTTGAATTCTTCTTCTTCCTTGGTGGATCACCTCTAGAGGCCAAACACTTGGGTGGCTAACGTTGATCAAAGGAAGGAACTAAACCCGGTGGATTCAAGTTGGACGCGAAAAGGATTGGAGGTGAACTTGTACCTGAGGAAGCTCGGATCTTTAAGGGTATGATTCTTGTTCTTTCTTTTTCGTTTAATTAATAATTGCACATAAAGGGTGATCCGGGTTTGTGGTTTGTAAAATTTTAAAACTCTGATTTTACACGTTTCCGCTTATTTTTGCAATTTGATTGCGTTCATGAATATTACAAACCTAACAGTGGCATCAGAGCCAAACCCTTTATGCGAATTATTAATTGTTAAGATTTGATATGTATATTGATATGTGTTTTAGACAATTTAATTGGGCATGATTTTATTGTATAAAATTTATTTTAAAAAAAAAACACGAAAACTGTTTTGATAATCGGTAATTCGCTGTGTCGTGGGCTGTGTCATCATCATATATATATGTTATATAATGATTAATATTAGAATCTTGCTTTCTGTTATCAATTTAACGCAAGGCAAGGGATCCATTCTGCAACACATATAAAAGCTAATATCTTGTGGCCCACTACCATATCAAGATAATCCGTGAATCACTTTACAGGAGATTCAATGTTTCTCTTGAAAGCATATTAGTTATCTATATATATAATATAGACCACGTTACTTGTTGCAGGATTAAAGATATAACTTGTTAAATCTTATTCCAACTTCTAGTATTGTGACAACTGTTTCGCGTGGCCTATGGTTTACACGAAATTAGATTTCTTTGGTTTCTGCAGTTTGACATATATATATATATATATATATATATATATATATATATATATATATATATATAATATTCTTAATTCTTTTATAATTAAAATAAAAAGTTTATTTTAATCTTAAAATAAAAGGTTAATTTTAATATTAAACTAAAAGAGTTTATTTTAATTTTAAAATTAGAATTTCATGCTAACTAATTAGAGTTGGAATTGGATTCCATGATAACTAATTAGAGTTGAAATTGGATTCCATATTTTCTAAAATAAAGGAGTTTATTTGTGAATAGAAAGTAAATTCATGTTTCCTTAAATAAAGGAGTTTATTTAGATATGAAATAAGATTTCATATTATTCAAAATAAAGGAGTTTATTTGTGAATAGGAAAGAGAATCCGTATTTCCTTTAATGAAGGAGTTTTTTATTTTACTTGGAATTGAATTCCATAATTAATTAAAATAAAGGGGTTTATTTTGATTAAAGATTTTGATTAAAATAAAATAGTTTATTTTATTCAAAATTAGATAAATTAAAATAAAATAAGTTTATTTTGATTTAAATTTGGATTAAAATAAAGGAGTTTATTTTGATTCAAAAGTAGATTTTATGCTAACTAAATTTGCCCATTAAAGGATATCAATATATATATTGAATGTTTATTATTCGTGAGATAAATATAATTTATTGATGCATATGGTGATATGTATGATAATAAATGGGATTGATTATGGACTATTGACCAATGTGATTGAATTTTATTTTAGTTGGATGCGTGAATGTATGGGTTTTATTAAATGGGGTCTGCGTACCTCGTCTTCTCTAATTTTTTCTTAATGTAAATTCTATTTCCCTCCTATGTACTTTCCCTTGACTGCTGATCAAGGTTTCTATTTATTTTAAATAAGTTCTGTAATAGGAATAGTTAGAATTAAATTTTGAAGAATTAGAGATTAAGGAGCAAGGAGCGCGTGAAGACCCGTTTGTAATGGAGCCCGGGTTTAAATGTAATAGTTATATTTAAATATTAATTCTTGCACCCCTAGGGTTTGACCTTTTGGTTCACTTGGTGGCTCTAGTGAACCAAACTAGAATAAAAGTCCATAATCAATCCGGGTAGAATATAGTATTCTATATGTGCATGCTTATTCTATATATATTATATATTATGCAAACATGCTTCGCATGTTAATTAATATGACGCGTATTTTATATATATATATGTGCATGCGCGCTTAACGAGATGAGACAATTTAATAACAAACCCCTCAAATATTTTATATTAAGTCCTAAGCGTTCAAAGATATTTAGAATATCGAACGTCGCCTTCTAGCATGATAAAATTAATAGAGTATTAAATATTTAATATGAGTTTGTTGTGTCACCACAAGGCAAATATTAAGTATTTAAGATGTTAATTTATCACATTTGATGCTTATAAAGAAAATTGAACAGTATTGTTTTGTTGTGTCACCACAAGGACGATATTTTTTCTTTTTTGAATATATGGAGTGCTAGGTTGCACTTAACTTGGATAATTTGATTCGGAT
Source organism: Panax notoginseng (assembly GCA_016801055.1). NCBI lineage: Eukaryota > Viridiplantae > Streptophyta > Magnoliopsida > Apiales > Araliaceae > Panax > Panax notoginseng. Next base: position 73,776,895 of record CM029016.1, on the reverse strand, counting down.
GTGCCACCACTTGATCAAAATAATCTAAGAGGCAAAATACAAGGAGTTGCATAGTTGATGTAATTGACAAGAGTTGTCTACCTATTTATTTATATATAATTTGTTGTGTCACCACAAGGCTATATACATTTGAAATGAGATCCTTATTCTCACTAGCAAATCTTTAGTTAGATTTTGCCGAACTATATATATTGAGGGTAATATAGTTTGAAGAAAATAGTGGGAGATACCAATTTAAAACAAGACCTAAATTATTTTGGTAATTAATAAAAGAATGTATGCTAAAATGTTGTTAATTACAAATTTATTTACAGAATTTTACAATGTCTAAATTACTATCACTGCGTAGCATATTAGATGCTAAATTAATCGGACCGAATTAAACGAATTGGTTAAGGAATTTGAGAATAGTTCTCATGGCTGAAAAGTTATCTTTTGTCCTTAATATGCCTATCCCTGCAATGGTTGCAGATAATGCCTCTGAGGAAGAGATTGCTACTTTTAGAAAGTGGCAAGATGATGCACAGTTGGCTCAATGCATCATGCTCGCATCCATGAGTAACGAGCTTCAGCATCAGCATGAAACTATGGATGCTCCTACTATATTCCTGCACATCAAGTAGTTGATGGTGAGGAAAGTAGGACTGATAAATATCAGATATCTAAGGAGCTCTTCCGATCTAGAATGACCAATGACACTACAGTACAGACACATGTCCTAAACATGATCAATATGATTAAACAATTAGGACAATGGGTTTTGTCATGGATGGAGAGTTGAGCCAAGATTTGATCTTACACTCACTTACGGACTCCTTTCACAATTGTTGTGAATTTTTTCATATGTACAAGCTAGATATCAGCCTCGCTGATTTGCTTAGCATGTTGAAAAATGTTAAGAGTCACTTTCCAACCAAGAAAGACCTTGTCTTACTGGTAAGAGCCAAAGGATCTTCTGAAAAGAAGAACGATTCAAAGAAGGTAAATAGAAAGGCAAAAACAAAGGATAATAAGAACAAAACTGATATGGATAGCAAAGGAGTTTGCTTCCACTGCAATAAGCCTGGACACTGGAAAAGAAACAGCGAGAAACATCTTGCAGAGGCTAACCAAAGAAGCTTAGTGAAGTTTCGGTTACAATACAGTTTTTTGTTCATGATTGAAATAAATTTTCTTTAAGTCAAGGTTCTACTTGGGTATTTGATACCGGCTTTGGTTATCATAAATATAGATTTATGAAGGGACCAAACAGAAGTAGAAAGCTAAACAAAGATAAGCAATCCTATGTGTGGAAAATGAAGCAAAGGTTGCTACATTAGTCATAGAAACTTATAATTTAGCACTGCCTATAGAAAAGTCTATTAAGTCAATAAGTTGTTATTGTATTCCAGTTCTTGTTGGAAACATTATTTCATTTTATTGTTAGACAATGAAATCTTTGGTATTATATTTAAGAACAATTGTTGTTCTATTTATAATAATAATGTTTTGTATATAGAACTGAAATATTACTTAATTGATTTTGTATACTTGACTTACGTGAAAATAATTTTGCAAATTGAACAAACTAGTATAAGAAAAGGAGATGATCATTCAAATAGTTGAATGTGTGTATTTACTGAAATACAAGTGTGAATTATTTGAAAGGTTCAAAGAATTCAGAAATGAAGCAAATTGGCTAAGTATTAGGATTCTTTGATCGGATCAAGGAAGGAATACTTGTGTAATGAGTTTCTAAATCATCTCAAATAGTTTTCTCACAATGGGCGCCTCCTGATATGCAATAATTGATTGATGTATCTGAAAGAAAAAATCGTACCTTGTTAGACATGGTGCGGTCCATAATGATTTTACCGACATTCCAGTATCCTTCTGGGATAATGTCTTAAAAATGGCTGCATATCTATGAAAAGGTAACCTCAAAATCCGGCCCCAAGACTTCATAAAAGTTATGGACAGGGAGGATTTCTAATCTTAAGTATGTTAAGATAAGGGGTTGTCCAACTTATGTGAAACGGTTTCAAAGAATAATCTTGGGACAAGATTTGACATGTACAGATTTGTGGGACATCCTAAAGTAAGTTTAGGGTATATGTTCTACAATCCTACTTAGCAAAAGGTGTTTATTAAGAAATATGCTGCCTTCTAAGATAAAGATGTTTATCATTGAAGGGGCTAGTGGGAGGATAATAGATCTTGAAGAGTTTAAGAACCACAAATCACAATAAGTCAAATAAGAGGAACATGTAGATAGACATATTGTACCACAACCGAATCGTAAATCTGGAATAGTACCGAAGATACCTAGGAGGTATGGATTCATCATAGATGATGATGATGAGGTACACATCATAGAAGATGATGATCCAGTTACATACGATGAGGTAAGAATTCCAGTGTGTACAAAAGGGTCAGTGGGAGCGTCGTGACATTCCTAGTATTATATGTTGATATACTACGGATAAGGAATGACATACCAATGCTATAATTAGTAAAGATAAAGTTGTCTAAACATTCCTCCATGAATGATTTGGGAAGAGTATCGTAATTGGGGATACAAATCTATATAGATAGATTCAAAATGATGCTCGACTTAACCCAAGAAACGTATATTCATATGATGCTAAAGTCGTTTAGCATGACAAACTCTAAGAAATGTCTCATGTTGATGAGCCATGGAGTGTATCTCTCTTAATAGTCCCCATAGACTCATAAAAGAGAGATCACATGAGTAATTATCATGTATGCAACGAAATGTACGAGACCTGATGTTGATCGATCATATTCTGGAGAAGATCACTGTAAGACAGTGAAAAACATCTTAAAGTACTTAACTGGCACTAAGGATGTGATTATATTTATGGTGGGTCTGAATTAAAACTAGAGGGCTTAACAGACTCAAGTTTTTCAGACAGACCAAGACGACAGAAAATCCACTTTAAGGTAAAGCGTTACCTTGAACGGTGGTGCAGTGAAATTTGAAATGTTCCAAACAGCAAAGAGTTGTTGGTTTAGTGATAAAGACAAAGTATATAGCTATAAATGAAGCTGCAAGTTGATTGTTTGGATAAAAGTTCATTACAGAACTAGGAATAGTTCCTAAGTCTCATCTTGGATCTAAACATGTGTTGTGGCACTTTCATTTGATTATAGGAATCATTGAAAGATGAGAAATCACTATAGAGATAGTGGACTCTCAAGAACAACATTACATATCCATTTACTGAAACTTATCCAACAGCAGGATAATCTTCACTTAGAGAAGAAGAGTATGAGATACCATGACGATTGGCTTTAGTGCAAGTGGGAGATTGAAAGTAGTATGCATGCAAGCCAATCATGTTTGATGATAAAGCATATACTTTGTAACAATCTTATTCATTTGTTAATAAAAATTATTAATTTATTAAAGGCTTTTAATTATCTACATGATGCTATTTTATAATATGTGATAAACTCATAGTTTTAAGCAATGCTTTTAGAATAATGATGTTGATCATTCTAATGAGATCTAAATTCTTAGAAAGCTTAAAACTAAAATAGTTCCCAATCATTGGATTACTAAATTGGGGATTAGTGAATCCAGATAGATTGGTACATACGTTGCTTGCTCATTGGATGAGGATGATTGATCTCATGATCATTTGTGTGGAGACACTAAAGTAAGTATATAGGTGCTTATTAGAGAATAAGTTCACTGAACGTGGCTCGCTAAGGAATACCTAATGGAGTTTTACTTGTCTGTCAATAGGAATTCCTGTAGTGATAGTAGTACAAGTGATCCTTGGACTTGAGATCATCATAGTATCTTGTGTATGATGAGTTATACTTTGACTTATTCCTTAAGACCCTTAGGGTATATCAAAGGGTATGCTTGGGTATAATAAGTTGTACATGGAGATAATGTATGATCAATAAAGAATCTACCACTTCTAGTAAAAGAAGAGAAATGTCCTATGTGATTCGATAAATGACAACCCAGTAGTCCTTGGCCAAGGCAGAATGAAATTAGAAAGGAGTTTTTAATTTGCATTATTTGGAGTTATGCATTTAAGAGTCGAAATACATATAATTAAATAAAATAAGACTTGACAGTAATTCCATGTCTTATATTTAATTGGGACATTGTATGGTGGAAGGATTGAATTGTACGATAACTATTTACTCAAAGGTTCTTTTATGATTAATGTTGAAATCTATATTATCTGGAAAGTCGTTGATCGCTAGGGAGGCTTATCCCTATTGTAGAATAAATATTATTTATTTAAATAAATTAATAGTTTAATTTATTTATTTAAATAAGATTAGAATTGTTCTAATTGATTTATTCACAACCGGTTTAATATGGAGAACCTAAAGGGTCACACCATAAAAGGAAGAATAATTATTTAAGAAGTTAATGGCAAAATCGTAATAATATGTTAAGTATATTTAATTTAATCTATGGTGATAGAATAAATTAAATAGCTTAATATTTATTATTTAATATTTTAGAAATGTTAAATATAAAGTAATAAGAGGAGTCTTATTAATATTATTATAATTATTATTATTTTAATTTCTAAAAGAGTTTAGGAATTAATTTAATATAAGTACTCTCATTTATACCTAATAGGATTAGGAGGAAAAATTAGTTAAAGGAGTTTAATTAATTATCCCTAATAAGATTAGGGAGCCCATTTAATTAAAAGAGTTTAATTAAATAAATAATACCTTATTTTTAATAGGGTTACTTGATATCTTTATAAGAGGAGTCTTATATCAGATATCAAATATATGTTATTCCAATTGTTGGAGAGTACGCTTATTTTCTATGAGAGATAGAAAAACTAGGGTTTTGCCAAATACCCATCTTCTTGAATTCTTCTTCTTCCTTGGTGGATCACCTCTAGAGGCCAAGCACTTGGGTGGCTAACGTTGATCAAAGGAAGGAACTAAACCCGGTGGATTCAAGTTGGACGCGAAAAGGATTGGAGGTGAACTTGTACCTGAGGAAGCTCGGATCTTTAAGGGTATGATTCTTGTTCTTTCTTTTTCGTTTAATTAATAATTGCACATAAAGGGTGATCCGGGTTTGTGGTTTGTAAAATTTTAAAACTCTGATTTTACACGTTTCCGCTTATTTTTGCAATTTGATTGCGTTCATGAATATTACAAACCTAACAAAGACCCATTTTGTATGACTTACAAAGGATGGAGATAGAGTTAAAGGCTCCAAGTACCCACGTGAGGATATCAAACATAGGAGTAGAACCGACTTTAATCGATAAAGTTAAAGTTGCTCAAGCTACGGACCTAGGGCCTATGCGTATGAAGAAGAAAGTGCAAGAAGGTGCTATTCCAGAAGCAGGAATCGATGAAGAAGGAATACTTCGAGTCAACTCCAGACTTTGCGTTCCTAACGATTCTGACTTGAAGCATAGAATCATGATGGAGGCATACAACACACCGTTTGTAATCCATCTTGGGAGTACCAAAATGTATCATGATCTTTGACATACATTTTGGTGGAACAATATGAAGAGAGAGATCGCGAAGTTTATCTCGAGGTGTTTAACTTGTCAACGAGTAAAGGCGGAGCATCAAGTGCCAAAGGGTCCATTGCAACCACTTGAGATTCTGAAATGGAAGTAGGAACACATTACCATGGATTTCGTTACGGGTCTTCCCAAAGTTTCTCAAGACATAGATGCGATTTGGGTTATTATTGATAGATTAACCAAGTCTGCTCATTTCTTGCCTATACGTGAGACTTATTCCCTTGAACGTCTTACTCGTATATACGTAAATAAGATTGTGAGATTGCATGGCATGCCATTATCCATAGTTTTGGATCGTGACTCAAGATTCACTTCATAATTTTGGGTTAGCTTAATGAAAGCTATGGGCACAGATTTACGATTCAGTTCGGCATACCATCCTTAACCGGACGGGCAATCAGAAAGGACTATTCAAACTCTTGAAGATCTATTAAGACTCTGTGTCCTAGATTTCAAAGGAAGTTGGGATAAGTACTTGTCATTGGTGGAATTCTCCTACAATAATAGTTATCAAGCAAGTATAGGCATGGCTCCATTCGAGGCGTTGTATGAAAGAAAATGTCATTCTCCAGTATGCTGGGACGAGGTAGGTAAAGTAACGTTGTTGGGACCAGAATTGGTAAGCATAACTATGGAAAAGATCCAAACGATTCGACAACGTATACAAATGGCACATGATCTATAAAAGAGTTATGCGGATCTTCACAGAAAGGACGTGGAATTTAACATTGGGGATCATGTATTTTTACGTATTGCTCTATGGAAGGGAGTTACAAGATTTGGGAAGAGTGAAAAGCTCAATCCACAATTTGTTAGTCCATTTGAGATTCTTGACCGAATAGGAAATGTGGCCTATAGACTGGCATTACCTCCAAGCATGTCTCGTGTTCATAATGTTTTTCACATATCTATGCTTCTTAAATATGTGAAAGACCCGAACCACATTATTGAGTTAGAACCAGACGAGATAGCCGATGATTTAACGTACGATGAGGTACCTGTTAAGATCTTGGATAGGAACGAGCATGTCCTACGCACCAAGATTATACCACAAGTTAAAGTTTTGTGGAGGAACCATGCTATTGAGGAAATGACTTGGGAGTTGGAATAGGAAATAAAAGTGAGGTACCCTCACCCTTTTGAAACACCAGGTACGTACGTCAATTTCGAGGACGAAATTTCATAAGAATGAGAGGTTGTAAGACCCCAACTTATTATAAATAAAATTGAATTTCTTCTATTCATTATCTTGAAATAATAAGGAGTTAATTTGATATAATGTTGTGGTTATGGGTGAAATGTGCAAATTTTACAAAATAAGCAAGTGGTTATAAAATATTCATTGTTGTCGGAGAATATTCGTTTGGTCGTGGAATATATTCTTAATGTTGGGGAATATTCGTACGATGGCGCAACCATTTGTGGGCCCAATAACTTAAAACGGTAGGATGAAGAAAACAACAAGTTTGAGTTTTTATAAATAACAACGTAATTGTTACCGTTAACACTGTTGGAATACCCGGTGCTTAAAATACAGTAATATGCGTGGTTACACAGTAGCACACGCTATTGCACAGTATTGTTAAATTATTGATCCTTACATAAGAAGGCACTACTCAATAATTGTTACAGTAATTACTGTTCAAGATTTTATTTTATTGATTCAATAATTGTTGTGTTGATATTTTATATTATTGTTATTTCAATAATTTTCATTGCACAGTATCTCCATTATCAGATCAATAATTCATATTATTTGAATAATATTATTAGATAACATTATTGGTAATGTCTAAGAAAGTTCTGTCTAAAGAGAGGTTTGGTCACCTAATTGCGCGCCAGTAAGGAGAAATCCTTATCGAAAAGCCCCCTCTTTCCTGAAAACGACCTGGTTGTCATTATTGTGATTCTATGATATTATTTGTGAATAATTAATTATTAATTTATATGATAAGGAAATATTTATTTTATGTGGATATAAATGATAGATATATTTATTGTGGTTATAAATAAAGGAATTAAAACTGAGATGTTTTATCAGTATTTTGTCAGAATGGAGGTATTAAAAATCAACCGTATGTGGATTTCAGACATTTTCTGTTTGGAATTTGAAAAAACTTTCTTCTACAAAGTTGTAGAGAATTTAATTTTCTATGAAATGGACATAAAATTCGTATTTTTCTGGCAAAAGGGCTATTTATTATGAATTATTAAAATTTTAGAAACTAAATATTTTTTAAATTATGGGTGGGACCCACTTTTGTTGTTTTGAAAACATGTGGGCTGCTAATTTATTTTAAAGATGACTTGCTAGCTTGTTCAAATGAAGCATGCGTAGAAGATGAGAATAAAAATAATATTATTTTATTATTTAGTCTCCTTTGGCGTTTTAGCATTTTTCTATAAATAGGTGCTTAGGTTAGAATTGAAAATCACACCAGAAATAAATTTTCTTTCTCTCTGTATTATCGAGCGTATTTTTGTGAGTATTTAGATACTTTGAGAGTTGCTATTCAGTGTAAGTTTTTTTTTCGACTTTACACCTGATATCTGATCAGAAATACTGTTATTTTGAGGTAAGGGATGTTATTTTCTTCGTAAATGATATTATTTTTTCCAATATCATTATGCTGAAATATTGGTATGAATTTTATTGTGAAATTTCTATATTTTTATGTCGGGATTACTATTCACGTATATGACACTATTCACAAATACGACACTATTCACAGAAAAATGAAATTTCTCTTCTTTATCCCAGATGTCTAATATGGTTACTATCTTTGATTGTATCATTGTTTTGATCTTTATTCTTGAATTTTACTCCATTATGGTTTATTATGGAGTATTTTTTTTAAACTTGAATTATCTAAAGTACGAATCTCTAATCTTTGTCCTTTTATCTTACTGGATTCGTTCTCTAAAATATTTTTCATCATCTTCAGTCCTTAATGATGATACTTGAAGAATATCTTTGGCCTGTAGTGCAAAGATGGATGATTACCTGATGAATATCTTTGGCCCGTAGTGCAAAGATGAACAGGTGTTGAGATGAACATGATCAACGGGTGATACAAATTAATATCTTTGGCCTATAGTGCAAAGATGAATATTTGATTCAAGATGTATATTGATTGATGTTACAAGGATAAAATATTGATGATGGACTTTTAAATTCATAGATGATAGTAGATTTTATTCTCTACTTAACTCTTTTAATGAATTGTTGTGTCCGCTGCAGTTGTTGAACTAAAATTTGTTGTCTATTATATTCTATCAGATTTTTCCCTGTTGAAGACTAATGATAATTTGTTGTATGTTATCTTAGTCATAATATTCTTTACTGGGCTAGTTGAGCTCACCTTTTTTCCTTTTTGATCCGTTTTTCTTTCCAGGAGGTGAGAACATAACAGGAACTAGCCGGGGTATGGAGTGATGGTTCTAGAAAGTTGTTTTAGTAGTCCTCACTATTTTTGTAAAATAGTGTATCAATAATTGTAAGGAGGACTCCTTTTGAGTTTGAATACTATCTATTAGACAATATTTGTATTTAAACTCACAGTATATGTGTTGTCGTATTTTGCACGATAATTGTATCAATGAAGTTGTATTTGTTTCTGTACAATGTATTTGGTGACTCAGAATAAGTGATGTATACATTTTTTGGGGGTGTCACATATATTATTATCTAACTCTGTTCGATTGAGCTTGAATATATATCTGGTGTGTTTACTGTTTATATATATATATATATATATATATATATAGAGAGAGAGATGAAGGATCAAGAGCATTCCCCTTATCTAGCATTCCTCCTTAAATAACACTCTTTTATTAAAACTATGTCATTTTGGAGTGGTCGCGGGTGGTATTTTTATAAATAAAAAGAAAATAAGTGGGACCACTCTCTTTTAATAATCTCAAAAACGGCGTAGTTTTAATAAAGGAGTGTTATTTAAGGAGGAATGCTAGATAAGGGGAATGCACTTGATCCTTGCTATATATATATATATATATATATATATATATATATATATATATATTTAACTGTTTTACTTGCTTTCATAATGTAGATATTTATTCATTGAGCCTGTGGGCTAGATTTGCCTAAATCTGGCTATTTCTCACTTTAACCGGTTCATGGTGACTAAACTTGAACCGTTGAAGCTGGAATAGCTTAGATTTACTCAAATATAGTTCTTTTTCTAGCTTTTGCATATATTGCTTTCTCTTGTGAGCCTAGGAATCATGTGATCACAAATTCAGTCTCTGAATCTAGATTCGGTTCTCGTGACGGATATTTTCAGCTGTAACTAGCTTGTGAATTATCTACGGTGTTTGAATATCCTTAGATGGCTTTTATGCCCACAAGGAGTTTGACATTGCTATGTATCTTATTTTCTCGAAGATGTCTCGCATCTCAAAAATAAAAGCAATCAAGCCGAACATGTAATAAAATAGAAGTATCGAAGGCCTCAATTACTATTGAGCATAAGGGTTTGAAAAACCTATTTTAAAAAACATCACTGATATATCTTGTTAAAATTGAACTTTTATACAAAAGTCAAACCCTTTGTATATAGGTGCAAACATGGCATAACACTACTTCCAAACAAATGTACATAGACCTAATTCACACACACACATTTCACTACAAAAAAAATGGGCATTTAGCAATGATTTTTTGGGCAACGACTTTATAAGTCGTTACTAAAAGTATATGTTTAGCAAAGAAAATTTTTCCTTCGTTGCAGATTGTGTCAGGCTTTCACTTTTTACAACGAAATTCATAAGTCGTTGTAAAATTTTATTGCTAATTCATTGGTGGGAAAATTTTTTGTTAGAAATTCTTTGCAAAATTTTCGGCCACTTGATTTTCCGTCATCGTGTGCAACGAAAGTTTTTTTGTTGCTAAAAATAGGGCTTTAGCAACGATTTTTCAGACAACAACTTTATAAGTCGTTGCTAAAAGTGTATGTTTAACAACAAAACTTGTCCTTCGTTGCAGATTGTGTCAGGCTTTCACTTTTTGATATTATTCTATTATTATTATTATTCTATATAATTAGAATTAGAATTATAATTATTATTTTAATTATTTAAAATTTATTATTAATATTACAATAATAATTATTACAATTATTATAATTATTATTATTATAATTCCTAGTACAATGACCAAAACGTGTATTATCTCATCTTCACATGCATAGAAACGATGCTAGGTGATTTAAATATTAGTGTTACATAAATACTAGCATGATAGATAGTTGGTCTAGTTGCTTTTGATAGAATATAAGGTTTCTAGTTTGGAGAGGTCTAAAGTTCGACACTCGTAAGCAACATTTTCTTTAAGAAAATTTTTACCAAGCATTTCTGCCCTCCACGTCAGCAAAAATAACGACCAATATGCACAATCATCATTCCGTCCGTTTTTTCTGACGAAAATTCAAAATAATGACCATTTTGTAATTTTTGAGAATACAATTATTCAATTATAACAAAAAATATTTCGGTAACCACAATGAAAATCGGACCCTAGTATAGTGACCAAAAAGTGTATTATCCCCAATAATTGGTGATTATCGAGAGCATAAGTTAAAAAGCTACGAAGAGCTCTCGAGGGAAGTGTATACAAGTATTAGGCTATATTTATTTACGTCTGAATGCATCTGAATGAGTTTGAATTTAACCGAATAAGTTATTTCAGACTATTTGTTTTACATTTTTTTAAACTCTAAATGTGTCTAGATGATTCAGAAAAATTGTAGCTAAATTAGTAAGAAGTAGTGCGGAATGATGTTTTTACTTGCATTATCTCAGCCAAATTTTGTTATGTACAGATTGCATTTGATTTTTCTTTAATAAATTAGTAACCAATTTAATGAAAGTTGTTATAATCTTTTGTTTTAATTTTATGGACCGATAAAATGTTATTAATATTTTTTAGTTTTTTTTCCTAAAATTATATTACTAATAACATACTTCATTAAATATTGTTCAAAAGTTTATATGTTTGTTTGAGTCATAATTGAATTCTACTTGTTTGTTTTATTATTTATTTAAGTATATGCATATGTGTGCTCACTACAAGAAATTGGGGCTCTTGCGAAGGAAATTTTGTGAGTGAATTGTTTCATTCTCAAATAAGTCTTTTTTGTGAGGGACTAATGAAGAAAATATTTATTTATAAAATAAATTTTATTCACAATATGTAATTAGTGACAATTATTTTGTTAAGGAAAAATTCTTCATTACTTTACTTGAAGTAAATCTTAGAGAATCAATGATATATTTTCACAAAAATATTTCTAATTTTAAAGATAGATATTAAATTAATATAAAATAAATTTTAAAATTTTAAGTATATATTATATTAAAGGTACATGTTAATAATTTTAATTACATTAACTAAAGTTTAAAATTATAAACTTTATTTGGTATACATATATACATAAATATTTTTAGAATTATATAGAGATACAAATCATACGTCTACGAATAACTGAATGATATAATTTAAGTATTTGGATAAGTAATATAAATATTATTGATGGAGTTATTGAGCATTTTTTTTGTGACAGAGTTACACAAATTAACTATTAACACTAAAAGTAACCGTCTAAAAAGTGGTCGACTTTATAATATAGATACATACATACCTTCTACGAATGATGAATACTAAATTATTTTGACCCTTCACTTTAAATGACTTTATTACCTTGATTATCCTTAACTACTTCTGAACAATGCTAAATTTTTTTTTAAAAATAAATAAATTATTGAACAAATAATATAAATCTATTACTAAGATATTTAGACACATTAAAATTATACAATATCATATATTTAATTAAGGAATATAGATATAATTCAGATCATTTGAACAAAATTATAATAATTATGACTCTTTTTGTGGAACAAATTACAAATGTTAAAGTATTACTTCTTTGTTCTACAAAAGAGTTATATTAGAGTTTGTTATAATTCATTTATGAAATCCTAAAATTTAAATTTAGATTTATCTTTAAATTTTTGAAATAATAATTTAACATAATATTAATTCTAAAAGAGTTTTTTTTGAAAAAAAATGTTATCAAAGTTTTTTTTTGGAACAGAGTCCTAATTTAAGAGTTATGTGCGTGGTCTCAGAAAAGAGTAGGCATGAAACAGAGAGCTATTAGGGTTTCTCCTCTCTTCCTTATCCAAAAGTCACATCCGAATGTTTTAATTAGAGAGATCCTGAGAAATTAACCCATTTTAAAGCCTTCATCCATACCCACAAATTCCATAGCTTTTACTATATCTTCTCCCTCTGGCAGATTTGTTTTTTCTATGGAAGACACTCTCACTCCCGGCGAGATATCTTCGTGGGTTGTGAAGGCAGCAGAGGTGGAGGTGGAGAAGGAAGAAGAAGAGCCTGTTAGGCGTAAGACTAAGTTCATGAATTTATTTTTTGTGGTGTCATAACTTTTGGAGAGGCATCGTAGATTATTACCGGTTGTCGGTACTCCGTCGCCGGATGCGGCATATGAAGTTGGGGTTTAGCTGGTGGGGCGACCGGTAGCTTCTTAATTTTTTTGGAGTTTGTTCCTTTCTGATCTCAGGTATTTGGTTACTGTCTGTCATCTGTTTGCTACAATGCTTAAATTACACAATTTTTCCTTTGTTTGGTTATTTTTCGATTGAGTTGAACTGAGAAAGCCCTATATCTTTATTTCCTACTTGTGCATCAGTTCCTCAGCTAGCGCATTTTCCCAGTGTATACTACCAACTAGGAAACTGTAGGTGGTTCATTGTCGATAAATAGTGTTAATCCCTCTTTTCACACTCCACGTGAACAACTTGCCTAGTACAAGCTTTAAACAATCTTAAATTCTTAATAAACCTTAAATTTCAGTAGGAATTCACATCAAATTAACCAGTTAGTAATTATTGCATTAATTAGGGTTGGGTATATTGTCATCTTTCCTCCAGTGGGGTTGGTATATGTATGTTATACAACATTGAGTTCCTTTCTCTGCCTTTCTTATTGCTTTGTATCCACTAGAAATGAAATACTGAGTCAAATAATGGTGTCTAGTATGACTCTTAGTATTTTTGTGCTCCAAATTTAGGAGACAGTGACACGATTCAGTAATCATTATCTTCAAATCTTATTCTGTCAATTTGTTTTTTGATAAATAGAGTGAAAGGCCAACAGTGATAAGTATATATTGTCATCTTTCCTCCAGTGGGGTTGGCATATGTATGTTATACCACATGAGGTACTTCTCTCTGCCTTTCTTGCTGCTTTGTGTCCACTAGAAATGTGATAAGGATTCAAATATTGGTGTCTTGTATGACTCTTAGAATCGTGTGATCCAATTTATAGGAGACAGTGATACAATTCAATGGTCATCATCTCTAGATTTTATTCAGTCAAATTATTTTTGAAAAATGAAGTGGAAGGCCAACAATGACAAGTATATTACCATCTTTCCTCTAATGGGATTGGCATAAGTAAGTTCAACAAGTATGGTACCTCTCTGTCTTACTTGCTGCCTTGTATCCACAATAAATATAACAGAGAGTCAAATGGTGGTGTCTAGTAGGACTATTAAAATTGAGTGATCTAGATGTCAGGAAACAGTGACACGACTCAATAAGCATCACCTCCAGATTTTATTCAAGCAGTTTATTTTGGATAAATAAATTAAAAGGCCAACATTAATAACAGTAGGAGTCAAACCCATATTTTATCCACTTAAGTTTAAGTGGATCAATGTAGAAGGAGCCAGTTAATTAAAATCTTTTGTGAAACTTGAGTGAACCAGGTAGCATGTGCATTCCTTCAGTCCTCTGCTTGGGGTCTTGCTTGGGGGTAAGAAAAATAAAACTGTTTAATGGATAAACTGTGCTCATATCCTATCACATATACAATATAAGTACTCCCCACACATTGAATTGTTAACTATCTTTCCTTGGTGGCAAGGAAGTATTTGCTGATTAATTGAAACCATTTGGCAGATTTTTCAATTCCAAGGAAAAACTCTTATCGTCTATAGGAAAATTCCAAATTCTCTTTTTAGGGCTTCAATTCTCAAAACTAAGTCTGGCTTATATGGGAAAAAAGTTCTTGCAGAGAACTGGAGCAGAAACTACATATTCACAGCTAGCACCTATGTTGTCCACGGGGCTATTTCTTAAGCTGCATCATACACCTTTTTTGATTGATCTGACCAAACTAACAAAATCAATATGTTCAGGATATTTTTCACAGTTCATATCAAGTATATACACAAACATATACATCTGTAGCTACATATAATGCACTATTAGATTTCATGGTTATTGATTGATTTCTTATTTTTATTTGCCATTTGCCACACTTTAGAGAAATCAAGTAAAATCTTGTTTTTTTGTGATAAGTCAAAACCTTGATTCTCTGCAAAAGATTTAGAGATGTTAAATTTGTCTGTAAATTTTGTATGTATACGGACGTGTTTCACTAATTATATTTCAACTACAAATTGTGAAGGGATCGACATGCACTTTTACAGAAGCTATATTACGTAATTGTGGGTTCCACACTGGGCTTTTCACATCTCCTCATCTCATTGACATTCGAGAAAGATTTCGATTGGATGGGTAAGGTTCTCAACATTTAATTAATATATATATGCATATTGGCCCAAAGTTGTCTACTATTCCTCCCATCTTTTAGAGCATGATTTCTTACTAATTCTAGTTTTACATCCCCCTGCCTCCTGCTCCCCAAGACAATCAAGACATCCACAGATAGATAAATGTTGTGGTCACATTTCAAGGATTTCATATTTGGGGGTATGTTAATGTTATGACTATGTTTTTCTTTTAGTTTTTGAGTGGACTAGGGATGTGATTTATTGGCAAAGCTTCTTTATGAGGTGTAATGTTCCACTTGCTCTATTTTCCCCACCCCCCGATGAAGACAGGATTTTATGGCTAGACAGAGAGTTGATGAGTTACGCTTTTACTAATATATATCTTGTTGACTTTCTTTCTTTTACTAATTAGTAATTATTCTTTTCTTTAAAATGTGCCGAAAGGTTTGTGACTTGAGTTGGTCGGATTGTGCTTGTCTTTTTTTCCTGGTGATAGAAATGATCAAGAAACCAATTGGGTGGGGGACCTGAAAGGGAAGTGAGGGGTAGTTCTATAATAGTCCAGGCAAGTAATGTGTTTATAAAAGGATAAAATGGTCCTTGAAATTAATAAAGAGGCACTGTACAGATACAATGGAATAGGAGGAGGGATATGATTTGATTATAATGGGGTAGCTACCTAGCTTTTGTGTTTGTTTATATTGGAGGTTTCTTCTTTTGGGATGTTCTACTTATGATGAATTGTCATATCATTTGGTGTTTTGTTGATCTACTTTATGTTGGGCTATGCTTTGTTCTCCTATTTATTTATTTAAATATTAATCAAGATTAAATTGACTCCACCACTACGTGTATTCCTTATTTGTACTGTGATTCAATATCTTTATTTTGAAACAAAATTATTTGACTATCAATTTTTTTCACTCAATATATAGCAACTGTCTTAGTTAATCTGACTAGGGTGAAGTGAAAGTTTATTTTTATAAGAGTATCGTGATATGTTTTTTTTTTTATTATTATTATTGAAATGTGATAGGTAATATGTGACATTTCGAATTTTTCATATATATTAAAATAATAATTTAAATAAATAAAATTCTTATTATATGAATTAGATTACATGTGTTGTGCAATGTGATGGAGTTGTTAATAATAAATATTGTATATATATATATATGTAAATTGTGAAATCAATTTATAAAGAAAGGAAAAATAAATGAGTATGTATTAAAATAATAAATAATATATCAGGTGCTGGGAATCATTTGGCTCTTAAAAAGTTAAAGGAAACTACGTAGAGTTTTGGCTGATTCATTAAATTAAGTAGGAGGTGGCACGGTTTGGGGGTATTAGTATGCCACTGAGATAGAATTTAACCATGAGCTGTTCAATTGAGTGGAGCACTAAAACCCCATAAGTCTAAGGTTGAATTACTAATACATGTACTTCCCTTCCGTGTCCTGCTTTCTTCAGAATCTCCAAGTTTCGTTTCATTTCATCTCTTCTAATATAATTTTACAAGCTAGAGTTTTAGCTAAGTATATGGAAGAAAGCTAAGTAATGAAGTCGTAATTTGGGATTGAGAATCGGAGTCCAATTAGCAGCAGCAAGAAGGAGGGGATAGGAATTAAGTTATAAAGTTTTAATTTCATCAAATCTAAAGAGTGCATTTAGTATTCTTCTTACAACCAAGTGCTTCAAGGTAAGTTATTTTTATTAAGAATACCATGGAAATTTTCATTATCATGAATTATGTAGGGAGATTATATTGTTGCATATTGAATATATTAGAATTAAGAATTAAAGTTTTTAAAGTTATTAAGAATTACGCTTCAATGGTACATTGTGTTTTACTAGCTTCGTGGAAAGTAAGGAGTACTTATTAATAATATAATAGCAATTAATATGAATTCATGTGTAATTGCAGGAAGATTTGATAGTGAGTATGTTGGAGAAGTGCAAGCATTCTCTCCCTATAGTTCAGAGAATCGCAGAGAGCACGAATGATGATGAAATTAATTAAAATATTTGTAGCAGTTTGAGAGCATAGTTTTATTGTTGATTTACTTTTGTCGAAAAAAGCTGGAAACAAAACATGAAAATTTTATTCTTTTGATTTCCTCTTTATGCAAGCTAGTTGTTAAAATACTATAAGATTGGTTAATAGAAGCAAATTTCCTGACTAATTTTTGGCATCAAAATAGATGTCTCATTTTTGTGAAGTCAGATTCATTTCCATTTTACATTAGTTAAAGTTCCTCATATATTTGCTAATATTTTTCTTAAAATATCACAGCTGGATGTTGCAAGCAATATACTATAATTTTGGTGATTTTTAATTTTTCTGTGATTTTTCGATTTTTCAATATAGTTGAGGTGAAGAGCAGTTCTGAATCAAAATGAGAGACGGTCGACATTTAAGATGTGACCGTACCAACCCTCAGGGACTATTCTTCATCAGGGACTATTCTTATAGGACATAATTATGAAGGGGAGGAACTTATCTTGTTGACCTGGGTATGTTCTGCCCTTACCACTTAAAAATTCTCAAGTTATCAATAAATGTGCCTTTTCAATGTCTACTGCAACATGTTGAATTCTTGATAAATAAATCTATGATGTCTGTGATTATAGCTAGCATCTTTGGGGTTATTACTGTATGGAAATTTGTCGTCACAAGAAAAGTTTTTCCACATTGACTAATAGCCTCTACTTTTTCATAATTGTTGTCCTTTCTATATAGAAATCTAAACATTGTTATTTAAGATTGTGTGGTAGTATTTAAGATTGTGTGATGGTATTTAAAATTTGTCGTCTGAAGGTTCTTTTTTTATTTGGATTTGTAGCAAATGATATTGTGATTGCCTATTTGTCTTTTTCTGCTTATGAGCAATACGGTGTACATTAGTACCGCGTAGCAACTCTATTGTCTTTGTGTATTGATTTTGGCACTAACTGCCTCTGGTGACCTATTTGCTTCATTTTTTTGACTTGCTATTATTTTTAAATATGTGCAAGAAGACTGCTTCTACGACCTGTCTTACAATACTGGGTATCAAATTTTCGTGCTACGTTTACGGAAGACAAGGGATGAAATTATGAAGTGTACTCTCTTTATATATGTAGATATATACTTTGATTGCAGAACTGTGGTAGATTTAGATGATTAATTGTAAAGATAATGAATGGTTATGTAGTGTATGATTTTATTAAGTTAATAATATTTTAGTATTTTATATTTTTGTCATTATTTGCTATGGGGACATTGAGCCAATCAGGTACACAAAAAGAATGTCATATTTGATTTGACAACAATATAATTCGTTACCAAAGCATTGAATAAGTTTTAATATAGCAACAATTTTTTATACATTTAGCAATAAATTTTCGTTGCTAATGGCATTAAAAATATAATATTTGGCAACGAAAAATTAACCTAATAACAACGGAGAGGATATTGTTGCTAATACTAAAATAAAAGACAATATTTTTTATCGTTGCAAATCATATCAACTTTTGTTGCACATATAAAGAAACGACAACATATAATGTCGTTGCTAATCGACGACTTTTCTTGCTATTGAAAAATAACCAGCAACAAACATTTTCGTTGCTGATTAAGCATAATGTCGTTGCCAAATAATATAATCAGCAACGAAAATCGTTGCTAAAAAGTTTACATTCCACAACGAAAGCAAGCTTAGGTAACAATTTTCATAATTTACTACAACGAAAAATGTCATTACAAAATGGTGTCAATTGCAACGAAAATGTATGGTCGTTGCAAAAAAAAAAAGGTTTATTTTGTTGCCAATTAGCAGGCTTTTGCAACGAAATGGGGTTTTTAGCAACGAAATTTTAATTATTCTGTAACAATATATTTTGTTGCTAAAGGATCGATGTCTCTGTACGAAAGCCAAATTTTGTTGTAAAATGTATTACTTTTGGCAACGAAAAAAAACATTCGTTGCGGAACAATTAGCAATGCTCATTGCGCAACGACAGTAAAGTCGTTGCCAAAATCCTTTTGCAACGAAATTTGGCACCTTTAGCAACGAAAATCGGTTATTGCTGAAGCCCCATTTATTTGTAGTGTTCACAGATAAAAGTTTTAATGAAAAGTGGCGATAATCGTGTTATCACAGAAGTCAGGGGAGGGGGTGCCTAACACCTTCCATCCGCTTAATCAAGCCCCTGGACCTTAACGAATTTTGATTTTACAGACTAGTTAAATAGTGTAGCATCACTAGGTCTGTGTGCAAACCTTTTCTCGATTGAGTTGGTGCAACTATTTAAAAATAACCAACTGGCGACTCTTACAGTTAAATCGATGACATATATATACATGTCAGAACATTTCAAACTTATTTTTTAAACAAATCTCACCTAAAATGAGAACACCAAAAGACAAGACCAGAAAGAGACAAATAAAAATCACGTCATCGATAATTTTTATTCACAGTCATAATAAAACTTAAACACATTACCACATATCCCTAATAGTCGTTAAAACATATAAGACCCGGTGTCAAGTCAAACTATTTTAGTCTGGTTTGATTTCTGCATTATTTTGACATCTCGATTTGCCTTATCAAATAACTATCGAGTTTTTTTTATAAATAAAACTCCACTTAAACTCTTTAATTATCAGTCATAACATTTTTCAGTAGCTCATAATAAATTTTAGATAATTATCATCATTTATAATAATTTTTCATTCATTAATATCATTTTTAAATGATTTAAATACCAAATAATTCTATCATTATTAATATTTAATTAATTTCAATTTGATAAGTAGGTTTTATACCTACTTATTGGATATCAATTCACGAGAACTATACCCATCTCAAGTACATTTTAGTATGTTTTTAGTAGCATTTTGTTTTATTTTGCATTACTTGTAAGTAGAACTCCTTTGGTGTGAAAATGCAGGAAATGACATAGTTTGGCATTGGTAG
Organism: Panax notoginseng; assembly: GCA_016801055.1. Taxonomy (NCBI): domain Eukaryota; kingdom Viridiplantae; phylum Streptophyta; class Magnoliopsida; order Apiales; family Araliaceae; genus Panax; species Panax notoginseng. The sequence continues at coordinate 73,756,768 of CM029016.1, read as the reverse complement.
GTGGCACGAGACTAATGGAAGCATGACATTAGGAACGAATGGAGAAAAGGGACTGAGCATTGATGGACAAAGAAGCAATAGCAGCATGTCAAGGGGAACAATATCAACATAACAAAGAAGCAACAACAGCAGAACTCAAGGATGAAGAGCACAGAAGCCGCACGACTGCACAAGCTGGATCTCGTGCGCCCGCGCCTTCAACCGGCAGAGGCTTAATTTGCATACTCGCGCGCCTGTTTTATATGGGGATCGCGCGCGGTCGCGTGCGTCATCGAATTTTGCTGTTTGACTTTATTTTAATTTAGAAATTTAAAGTGTTTTAACTTTTCAAAAACTACCCTGGTTAGGACGAGATGGGAGAATCATTGTTTTGATTAGTTTTTCATATTAGAGAACTAGGGTTCCAGGCGTGGAACGCAATTCAAAAGAGGGTTGAGCATACATTGAATATTTTCTTCATCTTCTTTTGGATTGATTCATTGAATAAGAACTACTTTTATTTTGCTGGATAATATTGGAGATTTGAACAACACTTTTGGATTATAATTTGCAATTGGGTTTGATCGATTCTACTTTCTCTCTCAATTGTCTTATTTATTTTTTATGTGTTGATATAATCCCATAATGGCTTTTGGTTCAAAGATGAACTAAATTCCATTATGGGATTCTAACGGAGATTGATATGTAGTCTAATAATAATGGCCTGATTGCTTGATTGTGTAGTTGTCATGGAATTTCTATTATGATTGATTGGATTGCATGAATGTTTGATCACCATTCATTTTATGTACTTATATAGAATTGAAAAATGACATGTGAGTATGGTTGTAATCATGATAGCATGCGTTTATAAGGCTGAATTGTTTAGCTTTATATTTCGTGAACCAGATAGAAATATATTGTTTCACTATAAAGCCCCCAAATTCGGGTACTTGAAACCCGAACTCGGTGCTTCACGATACCATTTATATAAGCGGAATAATACTAATAATAATAACAATAATATAAAGATCAACTTAATTTACATATTTATCAGTCTGAATCCCAAGTACGTAACCTTTAAACATTCATTACAACCCATGATAGATAATATATATCATACTTGTCTTAATAAAGTCAATTATTACATAACAATAGCATTTGCGTTCATTCAGCAATATTTCCCTTTCCTTTGTTCTTAACAGAGCTCTCTGGTTGTTCACACTTAGCTGAAAATATTTAAATTAAGCAAGGATGAGCATTTAAGTGCCCAACAAGTAATAGCAATTATATATATATATATATATATATATATATATATATATATATATATATAATCTACAACAAGTCAATAGTTGTGAAGTAATCTGAACCGATAATAATAACATAACAACTCTCTATCAAATTTTTAAAATTACGTAGTGACTATAACTAGGGTTAAGGTGACATAATATGAACATTGTTTTTATTTTCGAAAAGGTTAAACAGAAATTCATCTGCAAACCGTCATAACTTATGGGCATGGGGGTGATCAGCCCGTTGTACCCTGCATTGATCAATACTACATGCAAGAACGAGGGTATCGTTCACTCTGTCCGCATTGGGTGCATAAAAGTTTTCCCGTGTAGGGATGTTCATACTTGTCTAGGTTCCAAATCAAAGGTTTTATCTTATTCAACAAGAATCTATAATTCAACATATATATATATATATATATATATATATATATATATATATATATATATATATATACGGGTAATTGACAAAGGTGTATCAACATGTGATTAAATACAATAATTATCCAAGTGATGACACTTGTATAACCATTTATAGAAATTAACGAACATAATATATATCTGAATTACCATATACTAACATGTTGATAAGCAATAAGCGTATATAATATAGGGTTAATAATATATACAATAATAATATAATTTAGAAATATTCTTACTCATATCCATTGCATAAAGAAAATACAAATGTAAGATACTTGCCTGGTACGCTGCTTACAATTTGCAACTTAGTTTTATCTTTTATATAACACCTATCAGTAATAAGATCGTTTTACTGATTAGAATAATATATTATAACACATAGCACTGCTTATTGCAGTCATCACATTACCTAATCACATTATCACATATGTTTAACAACCATTGAATCACAAATAAATACTTATCAAATCAAATTATCTAAGTCCAGATCAATTTCTGAAACATGCCGGTGTACCGACGACTTTATCGGGTAATTATCGAGTCTAAGACTCCATCTTGTAGCTCAATAACTGTAATTATCAGTCATATTATTTTTAAATGACTTATAATAATTTTTTAAATATTTATTATAATTTATCATGAATTTTCAAACACTAGAATCATGTTTAAATGATTTAAATATTAAACAATTCTATTATTATTAATATTTAATTAATATTAAACTATTAATGAAACTATTGCCAAAATATTAAAGTTATTTATAATAACTCAAAATATTTTTAAAGTATTACTATTACCCTTAAATGATTTTTAAAATATTTAAAATCATTTTTAAATAATTACCATTAATATTAAAGCATTAATGTATTATTTAACAAAATATTAAAAGTCATTAATTATAGCTTAAAATATTTTTAATTTATTTATATTCTTTTTAAATGATTTTTAAATTAATAAAACTATTTTTAAACTATTTATTATTAAATAAATTTAATATCATTAATAATAAATTAATAATCATTAATATTAAATTATTAATGAAATTATCCTTTAAATATTAAAAGTTATATTTTATAACTTAAAATATCTATAAACACTTTATTTTCATTTAAAATAATTTTTATAATATTAAAAATTATTTTTAAACTAAATTATTTAATATAATTATTAAATAACTTTAATATCATTAATAATAATTAATCAATAAAAATTACCTTTAAATATTAAAAGTTATATTTTATAACTTATAATATTTTTAAATACCTTATTATTATTTAAAATGATTTTTTAATATAATAAAATCATTTTTAATTAATTTATTTATTTAATTCATTTAGTAAATAACTTAAATATCATTAATATTAATTTATTAATGAATTTTACTTTAAAATATTAAAAGTTATATTTTATAACTTAAAATATTTTTAAATAATTTATTATCACTTAAAATAATTTTTAATATAATAAAATCATTTTTAATTAATTTATTTAATACATTTAATAAATAAATTAATTATCAATAATATTTAAATAAATACTAATATTTATGAAAAATATTTCAAATTATTAATATTTAATTTTTATAACTTAAAAATTATTTTTAAAATTATTTTTGTAATTTTCAGAAATTAATTATTATTTTTAAATAATTTTTAGAATTTAAATAATTAATTTTAATAAAAGAGTTGCTAAAGACTGCCTATAGCGACAGAACCGTCGCTCTAGGTGTTCTTCGTGTTCTTGGCCAAACCCAGAAATTCAAGTCAGTTTGCCAGGTACCACGTTTGACCAACAATTAATCTTCACACAAAGTGTTTCTAGACATGTTGATGGTCAGATCATGGAGTACAAGTACAAGACTACATGATCCAACAATAAACATCATCATAACATGCATAACCAAAGAGATCTGAGCCTCTAAAGTGGCTGTCAGACCTGTTCTTCATTTATGGGTTACCTAGAAATGAAGAACAGTTCGACTGTCCATTTTTGGGCTTCTACAACTTATGATCCGTGTAATCTTTATGTGATATAATGAATTCAGTATGTAGCCAACATGACAAGGAAGGGTTATATCACAGTAGATCACTAAAACAACAACAGATCAAGTAGATTCATACTGGTCAAACCATGTCAGACGACATGGTCAAGCGTTTTCTGGGTTGCCCAGAAAACAACTTCCATAATCGTTTGGCCTGGTTTGACCGTCCTCTATAATCACCCAGTTTGATGATTAGGATATTATAAGGCATAAACATGGAGTTCATATACAAGACTACAACCTAGATGCAACACAAACAACAAACCAACAACACACTGAAAGATCTAGTCGGTCAAAAGCGTGGTCAGGTCGTTTCTGGGCTGTTTCTGGGTTACCCCAGAAGCGCCCGGTCATGGCTGGTCAATGCCTTTTGACCTTAAATAACTTGCAATCTAGACTCGATATAAGCCTTATTCTTGCTCCAGATCCAAGAGCACATAACAGACTACAACTATAAACTTCTAAAACATAAAACACATTAAAGATCATAGAGATATAAGGCCTGACATTCATTGTCAGACCACCAAGAACATTTTTTCCAGATTTGGTAGAATCTCAAATCCGAGCCTCTAGATGTTATGGATCTAACATCTAGCAACCCAGATCATCATTATACACTACTATCAACATATTTTAACACACAATCATAACTTTTAACATAGCAACTGAGATCAGATTTTGAAATTAGGTTTATACCTTCTATGAATGATTTTCTGATTTTAGGCTTTCTGATTTGTTTGTGGATTTCGTGGGGCTGGTTTTGGGGACTGATAAGCCTTATAATTTTGTAGGTTTTGAAGAGGAGAGAATTGGTTAAGTGTTTGTGCAAAAATAAGCCCACGTTTGATATTTTCTCTCTCTCAAATCTATATATACCAAGATAATTGCATGTAACTTGTATAATATAATGGCTGATATGGTAGATTTCTGTCACACGGAAAAGTCAAGGTGGTTCACCAACTCAAAATATAGCAAGATACACAAGTTACCTTAAATAATGCTAGAGGGGCATTTTAGTCTTTTCACTTGAAAATTTAATGCATTTTAGGCAATTAGCAACCCTTAGGGTTTGACCCTTAGGATTTAATCCTTAGGGTTTAACCCTAAGGTTTAGTACATAGCATTTACAAGGTTTAGCAATTAGGTTTTAAAAAATATAAAATTTTAGTTTCAAAAAATTAATTTCTAAAAATTACAAAATTATGGTTTTTTTTAATTAGGTTAGGTTTCTAAATACTTTATACAAGAACATTAGGGTTTTAATCACTAATTATAATTAACCCTACTAATTAAAATAATTAGGGTTTATAGTTTTTGATAATTAGGATTACCAAATCACAATTAGGGTTTATTATTAGGGTTCTAGTCATTAGGGTTTTATATTACTAATTAGGTTTTCCCTAATTAACAATTAAAATCTACTGTACATCACATTAACATAATTACCAATCAATCTCGAACTCTAATCTGAGTTCCAAATTAGGGTTTTGTATTTAAAATTAGGGTTATTAATAACTTAGAGTTTTCTAAAAATTATTTAGGGTTCCTAAATTTTTAATTCGGGTTTACCTAATTAATCATTTAATACACAACATAAACCATATAACACAGTTATATAACAGTCTTAAACTCACAATTGATTTTCAAATTAGGAGGGTTTCCCTCAATAAAATTAGGGTTTTGAAATTATACACCATAATTGACCAACCATCCTCAATACGTACATACAGTACATATTTATAACACTGAAAAATCAAAATATAATATTATTATATTATTATTCTCAGTCCTTGATAAAAATTCAAAATTAGGGTTTTGGATTCCATATCTGATTTATTCTTCCATATTAAACCTTAATAATTAAGGTAAAATAATTAACTTAATAATCTGTACTAAAATTCATATAATAAAATAATTATTATAATTATTCTTAAAAATCACTCCATATATTATTTAAATAATATATGATTATATTTTTATGGAAAATAATTAATAAAAACCTTTCTACCATATTAATTATTATAAGAATATACTTAATAATAATCAATAACTCTAAAATAAAATTATTTGTAAATATTCATATAATAAATATATTTTTATTTATCACATAATTACATATACACATTATCTTGTACAAATTCTCATCTTTAAAAAAAAATTATACGCAAAATTTCTGATTTATTTATATAGAAAATATCGGGTTGTTACATTCACCCTCCCTTATAAAGATTCCATCCCCGGAATCACCATTTTTAAACTCGTACATACAGGGGTACATAGCATATACAATCAATACAAGTAGATCTCGATCATAATTTGATCGAACTGATCTTTAACTATTCACATCAAGCTTGTCTTTCTGATTAAACGGAAATTTGATTTCTAAAAGAACTCAAATTCCTCCCTCAAATTTTCTTTATAAAATAATTTACTATATATAGGAAAATCATGTAAAAGAAAATAAAAGTTATACGAATAATACCTAGAATCCCATTGCCAGCTGCCATCGCGTTCTGGATAGTCATGTTGTAGACCCTTGTTGTTGATTTTGTTGGCTTGTCTGACGACGTAGGTCCCGTGATTGCCAGAGTTCCGCTGCCCTTGCCAGTAGTCACACTTCCTGCCTCCGCCCTCCTCTTCGGATAATCTTTCACCTTGTACTCAGTCGATCCACACAGAAAACACCCACTGTTCATTCTTGGATTGGGGCAGTTGGGAGAGATATGACCCTCCTGCCCGCACTTATAGCATACGAACTTTCCTTTCAGACACTCACCTGTATGGTTCTTTCCACAATTCTTGCATCGCACAGTCTGTTTCTTCACACCTTCTTGCTTTACCTACACATTCCCAAAGTTGTTCACCTTCCTCTTGCCATCTCCATTCCTGCCCCCACTATTAATTTCCACCTTCCTAGCTCCTTCGATCTTACCCTTGTTCTTCCTCTCTTTGTTGTAAAGGCTCATGGCCTCACTCCCCTCCTCGCTATAATTGCTTTCTCCATGAGTGCTGCAAATGTAGGGATCTGCAACACTGCCACCTTATTGTAGAGCCAGGGTTTTAATCCCAGCTCAAACCTTCTCACTTGCCCAGCCTCCGTATCAACTTGATGCGGGGCAAACCTAGCCAACTCATTAAACTTAGCGGCGTATTCTGACACCGTCATATTCTCCTGCTTCAACTCTAAAAATTTAACCTCCATTCTTGCCTAGCTTTTCGAAAAACAAAGTTTTGAACCTATCCCAAGTAACTACACCTGCTCTTGCCCTCGCTTGATTTGCTTTCCACCAAAAGTTTGCCTCACCCTTCATCATGTAAGTGGCAAAAATAGTCTTCTGCCACTCAGCTACCCTAGCTATCACGAATGCTTTTTCAATTTCTTTAACCCAAGTCTGGGCCTCAACAGGGTCAGTTGTACCTTTGAATTCTGGCGGTCCTACAGCCTTACAATCTTTGAAGTTTGCTAAACGGTTGCCCGACTGGTTCCCTGCAGCTGGCATCCCTTGCTGCATAGCTTGTGCTACCATGTTTGCAAAGTGCTGCATCGGGTCTGCTTGTTGTTGTCCCTCAACGTTATTGACATATTCTTCTGCCCTTTGATTTTGAGTTCGACGTCTTGGCGGCATTATCTGATTAAATAAAAGCATGAATTTAACTTACATTCTAATCCTTATCGCATAAGTTTATCATATTAAACTTGTTTCATTACTCAAACATAGATTCATATTCATTTAGCGAATATTTTACATAGCATAGCACATATTGCTTTAAACATCAGTTATCCCTCTATGACTACAAAAGTCGGGATTTACAAACTTGATTAATACAAAAGTTAGGAACATTAACTTACACAGACATACTTATCCTATTTATTACATTAAACACACCTATAACACAGAACTTATACTACCTATTCGCTACGCCTTTTTCCTTAGACAACTTTTTACCTGATGACTTTCTATCCCACAGATAAAACATGCTCCTGGTTTGTAGTCAGGACAATACAGAATAGTATGTCCTTCATAACCGCAAAGATAACATATTCTTTTCCCTTTCTTCTTATCGAATTTTCCTAAGTCCTGATCTTCTATCTTTCTTTTTCCCTTCTTGCTCGGAGCTATACACAATATGTTGCTTGAGGCTCCCACCTGATCAATTTAGATTTTAAGCTTATCTTGTTCTTCTATTGTTTCTATTAACGCTTGATGCAGTTAATTATTCAACAATTTTTCTATCTCCCACAGCCTTTCCAGAGAAGAAACCTTGTTCCTCAGATCCTGCACCTCCGTTGATGCTTGATCAGCTTCAACTTTAGTGTCCGAATCACTATCTCTCAACTCCACTATCTCCGAATCTGGTATTATATTTTCTACAATAACCACATCGTCCGAGTTATTTTCATTGTGAGCCTCTATTTCAGCTATTGGCTTCGATATCAGCTCGGGTGTATGGGTTTGATCATTTTTCATGCTATAAGCATATAACAAGCCTTTTTCACCAGACATCTACACACATAAATTATCCTGGTTAGCATATAGTATATACACACACAGTAAATTCGAGTTTTATATAAGTTATCTTTTATTTTTATTTGACGATGAATTTATTCAATTCATCTATTTTTAAACTCTAAATGAGTTACTTATATTTTTAAAGTTTCCCTCTGTTTTAGGTTATAGCCTAAGGTCTAGCCCACCTAAAGTTTTTAACCCTAAGCTCTGATACCAACCTGTAAAGCCCCTAAATTCGGGTACTTGAAACCCGAACTTGGTGCTTCACGATACCATTTTTATAAGCAGAATAATACTAATAATAATAACAATAATATAAAGATCAACTTAATTTACATATTTATCAGAGTCTGGATCCCAAGTACGTAACCTTTAAACATTCATTACAACCCATGATAGATAATATATATCATACTTGTCTTAATAAAGTTAACTATTACATAACAATAGCATTTATGTTCATTCAGCAACCTTTCCCTTTCCTTTGTTCTTAACAGAGCTCTTTGGTTGTTCACACTTAGCTGAAAACATTTAAATTAAGCAAGGATGAGCATTTGACTGCCCAACAAGTAATAGCAATTATATATATATAAGCTGAAAGAGTTTAAATATTTTCTTTGTACTACCCTTCTACAACAAGTCAATAGTTGTGAAGTAATCTGAACCGATAATAATAACATAACAACTCTCTATCAAATTTTTAAAACTACGTAATGACTATAACTAGGGTTATGGTGACATAATATGAATATTATTTTCATTTTCAAAAAGGTTAAACAGAAATTCATCTACAAACCGTCATAACTTACGGGCACGGGGGTGATTAGCCCGTCGTACCCTGCATTGATCAATACTACATGTAAGAACGAGGGTATCGTTCACTCTGTCCGTCTTGGGCGCATAAAAGTTTTCCCGTGTAGGGATGTTCATACTTGTCTGGGTTCCAAATCAAAGGTTTTATCTTGTTCAACAACAATCTATAATTCAACATATATATATACGAGTAATTGACAAAGGTGTATCAACATGTGATTAAATACAATGATTATCCAAGTGGGGACACTTGTGTAACCATTTATAGAAATTAACTAACAGAATATATATCTGAATTACCATATACTAACATGTTGATAAGCAATGAGCGTATATAATATAGGGTTAATAATCTGTACAATAATAATATAATTTAGAAATATTCTTACTCATGTCCATTGCATAAAGAAAATACAAAGGTAAGATACTTGTCTGGTACGCTGCTTACAATTTTCAACTTAGTTTTATCTTTTATATAACACCTATCAGTAAATAAGATCATTTTACTGATTAAAATAACATATTATAACACATAGCACTACTTATTGCAGTCAGCACATTACCTAATCACATTATCACATATGTTTAACAACCATTGAATCACAAATAAACACTTATCAAATCAAATTATCTAAGTCCAGATCAATTTCTGAAATATGTCGGTGTACCGACGGCTTTATCGGGTAATTATCGAGTCTAAGACTCCATCTTGTAGCTCAATAACTCTAATTATAAGTCATATTATTTTTAAAAGACTTATAATAATTTTTTAAATATTTATTATAATTTATCATGAATTTTCAAACACTTGAATCATTTTTAAATGATTTAAATATTAAACAATTCAATTATCATTAATATTTAATTAATATTAAACTATTAATGAAACTATTGCCAAAATATTAAAGTAATTTATAATAACTCAAAATATTTTTAAAGTATTACTATTACCCTTAAATGATTTTTAAAATATTTAAAATTATTTTTAAATAATTACCATTAATATTAAAGCATTAATGTATTATTTAACAAAATATTAAAAGTCATTAATTATAACTTAAAGTATTTTTAATTCATTTATATCCTTTTTAAATGATTTTTAAATTAATAAAACCAGTTTTAAACTATTTATTATTAAATAAATTTAATATCATTAATAATAAATTAATAATCATTAATATTAAATTATTAATAAAATTATCCTTTAAATATTAAAATTTATATTTTATAACTTAAAATATCTTTAAACACTTTATTTTCATTTAAAATAATTTTTATAATATTAAAATTATTTTTAAACTAAATTATTTAATATAATTATTAAATAACTTTAATATTATTAATAATAATTAATCAATGAAATTTACCTTTAAATAGTAAAAGTTATATTTTATAACTTATAATATTTTTAAATACCTTATTATTATTTAAAATGATTTTTAATATAATAAAATTATTTTTAATTTATTTATTTAATTCATTTAGTAAATAACTTAAATATCATTAATATTAATTTATTAATGAATTTTGCTTTAAAATATTAAAAGTTATATTTTATAACTTAAAATATTTTTAAATAACTTATTATCATTTAAAATGATATTTAATATAATAAAATTATTTTTAATTAATTTATTTAATGCATTTAATAAATAAATTAATTATCAATAATATTTATGAAAAATATTTCAAATTATTAATATTTAATTTTTATAACTTAAAAATTATTTTTGAAATTTTCAGAAATTAATTATTATTTTTAAATAATTTTTAGAATTTAAATAATTAATTTTAATAAAAGAGTTGCTAAAGACTGCCTATAGCGACAGAACCGTCGCTATAGGTGTTCTTCGTGTTCTTGGCCAAACCCAGAAATTCAAGTCAGTTTGCTAGGTACCACGTTTGACCAACAATTAATCTTCACACAAAGTGTTTCTAGACATGTTGATGGTCAGATCATGGAGTACAAGTACAAGACTACACGATCCAACAATAAACATCATCATAACATGCATAACCAAAGAGATCTGAGCCTCTAAAGTGGCTGTCAGACCTGTTCTTCATTTATGGGTTACCTAGAAATGAAGAACAGTTCGACTGTCCATTTTTGGGGTTCTACAACTTATGATCCGTGTAATCTTTATGTGATATAATGAATTCAGTATGTAGTCAGCATGACAAGGAAGGGTTATATCACAGTAGATCACTAAAACAACAACAGATCAAGTAGATTCATACTGGTCAAACCATGTCAGACGACATGGTCAAGCGTTTTCTGGGTTACCCAGAAAACAGCTTCCATGATCGTTTGGTCTGGTTTGATCGTCCTCTATAATCACCCAGTATGATGATTAGGATATTATAAGGCATAAACATGGAGTTCATATACAAGACTACAACCTAGATGCAACACAAACAACAAACCAACAACACACTGAAAGATCTAGCCGGTCAAAAGCGTGGTCAGGTCGTTTCTGGGTTACCTAGAAACGCCAGGTCATGGCCGGTCAACGCCTTTTGACCTTAAATAACTTGCAATCTAGACTCGATATAAGCCTTATTCTTGCTCCAGATCCAAGAGCACATAACAGACTACAACTATAAACTTCTAAAACACAAAACACATTAAAGATCATAGAGATATAAATCTGACATTCATTGTCAGACCACCAAGAACATTTTTTCAGATTTTGTAGAATCTCAAATCCGGGCCTCTAGATGTTATGGATCTAACACCTAGCAACCCAGATCATCATTATACACTACTATCAACATATTTTAACATTCAATCATAACTTTTAACATAGCAACTGAGATCATATTTTGAAATTAGGTTTATACCTTCTATGAATGATTTTCTGATTTTAGGCTTTCTGATTTGTTTGTGAATTTTGTGGGGCTGGTTTTGGGGACTGATAAGCCTTATAATTTCATAGCTTTTGAAGAGGAGAGAATTGGTTAAGTGTTTGTGCAAAAATAAGCTAATATTTGATATTTTCTCTCTCTTAAATCTATATATACCAAGCTAGATGCATGCAACTTGTATAATATAATGGCTGACATGGTAGATTTCAGTCACATGGAAAAGTCAAGGTGGTTCACCAACTCAAAATATAGCAAGATACACAAGTTACCTTAAATAATGCTAGAGGGGCATTTTAGTCTTTTCATTTGAAAATTTAATGGCATTTTGGGCAATTGGCAACCCTTAGGGTTTGACCTTTGGGATTTAACCCTAAGGTTTAGTACATAGCATTTACAAGATTTAGCAATTAGGTTTTGAAAAATATAAAATTTTAGTCTCAAAAAATTAATTTCTAAAAATTACAAAATTAAGGTTTTTTTAATTAGGTTAGGTTTCTAAATACATTATATGTAAGACCCCGAATTTTATGAAATAGAAGTATTCAATTTTTCTATTTAGTAAATGGCTAAATTGATAAAAGTTTAAAGTTATGGGTGAAATGTGCAAAATTTTCAAAATAAGCAAGTGGTTATAAAATATTCATTGTTGTCGAGAAATATTCGTTTGGTCGTGGAATATTCTTACTGTCGGGGAATATTCATACGACGGCGCAGCCTTTTGTGGGCCCCATAACGGAAAGCGATTGGATGTAGAAAACGACAAGAGTAAGTTGTTTATAAATAACGGCGTAGTTGTTACCGTTAACACTGTTGGAATACCCGGTGGTTAAAACACAGTAATACGTGTTGTTGCACAGTAGCACACGGTATTGCACCAATTATTGATTTTTACGTAAGAAGGCATTACTCAATAATTGTTACTATAATTACTGTTCAGTATTTTATTTTATTGATTCAATAATTGCTGCGTTGATATTTTATATTACTGTTATTTTAATAATTGTCACAACACAGTATTTTCTATTATCGGAGTAATAATTCATATTATCTGAATAATATTATTAGATAATATTATTGGCAATGTCTAGAAAGTTCTGTCTAAAGAGAAGTTTGGTCATCTAATTGCGCGCCAGTAAGGAAGAGATCCTTATTGGAAAGCCCCCTCTTTCCTGAGAACTGCCTGGTTGTCAGTAATGTGATTCTGTAATATTATTTGTGAATAATTAATTATTGATTTATATGATGAGGAAAATATTGATTTTATGTGGATATAGATGGAGAAAAATTTTAATGTGACAATTGTTGAAAATTAATATTTTATTTTTTCTGATAAAATAATTCATTTAAATATATTATTTTAATAATATATTAATGGTGATATTTTTACAATGAATGTGAGATATATAAAAAAATGAGGAGGAAGAGTATTTTTGTTGAATTAAATGTTTAACACATATTTTGTGTGTTGGTGGACACAATTCTTGACTGAAAATTTATTATAGACTGTAAAATCATCTGTTTGTAGATTTCGATCAATTTCTGTTTGAAATTTGGAAAAACTTTCTTCTGTAAAATTGTAGAGAATTGAATTTCCTATAAAAAAACGCGAGATTCGAATTTTTTGATAAAAGGGCTATTTATTATGAATTATTGAAGTTCCGAAGTTCCGAAATAATTGATTTTTGGAAGTTTTATTTATTTTTATTAACAAAAATGTTTTTTACACTTTGGTGGGCCCCACTTGCACATGTTGATGGCTGAATCAGGATTTTCAAAGGTGGGCTAAAGAAAATTTATAATTATATTATTATTTTATTAAATTTTCTGCTTTGGTGTTCTAAGCAATTTCCTATAAATAGGGTGCTTAGGTTAGAATTGAAAATCACACCAGAAACTGAAGTTTTCTCTCTATTTCTCTCTCTATATTATCGAGTGTATTCTTGTGAGTATTTTGATATCTTGAGTGTTGCTATACGGTGCAAGTTCGTTCAGCGTTATTCCAGTCAGGAGTACTGCTCTTTTGAGGTAAGGGATATTGTCGTAAGGGATATTATTTTTTTATCAATGATATTATTTCTTTCAAAATTATTATACCGGAATATTGGTAAGATTTTTCTTGTAAAATTCTTATCTTTTCATGTCGGGGTTACTATTCACGAGTTACTATTCACGAGTTACTATTCACGAGTTATTATTCACGAGTTACTATTCACGAGTTACTATTTACGAGTTACTATTCACGGGTTACTATTCACGAGTTACTATTCATGACAAAATTGGTTTCTTTTTCTAACCAAATTATAGTTGATTTATGAATATTATTCTTGAGATTAAAACTATATGTTGATCATATTATTTTTTTATTATCATATATAACATTTTTATAACCCTAATGATGATATTTCTCTTTGACTTGAGTGTAAAGATGGGTAGATTTTTGGTACGATCATGACTATGAGTTCTCTTTGGCCAGTAGTGCAAAGTTGAATTGTTGACTGGTATGATCATGACCATTGAATTTATAATTGAATATCTTTAGCTTAAGTGCAAAGGTGAAATGATCAACATAGTTATAATTATTGGTTATATAAATTCTGAAATGATTATATATTTCTTTGAGATAATAATATATTTGGCTTGTAGTGCAAATATGAGCCGTTGAGGAATATCTTTGGCCTGTAGTGCAAAGATGAGTTGTTGATGAATATCTTTGGCCCGTAGTGCAAAGATGAAATTATTAGTATGATTATGAACAGGAACTGTGATTTGGTATAACCATGATCTTTGATGTTTCAGGTAAAGACAAGTGATAAAAATTATCTTTGCTCTGGATGAGAAGAGGAATTTAGAACTACAATTATGATTATGAGTTATACATGTGATTGTGGACAGGAATTGTTGATTGATGTTACAGGGATAAAATATTGTTGGTGGACTTTTAACATAAAGAAGATAATAGACTTTATAGTCTATTTGACTCTTCTAATGGATTGCTCGTTCCGCTGCAACTATGGTTGAAAAGTTTTATCATCTACCATATGTTCTAAATCTCTGATTTAATTCTGTTGAATGCTATTGATAACTTATTTATCTTTAGTCATGATATTCTTTACTGGGCTAGTTGTGCTCACCCTTCTGTTTCACAATTCCTTTCAGGAAATAAGAGTGTAGCTAGGTCGAGCGGGGGTAACAGGGGAATAGAACGGTGGTCATCATTTAGTAGTTATATTTGGTGAATCATCTAGGGTGAAGCGAACCCAACGTTGGAAGGGTGTTTTGCCACTATCATACAAGATGTCTAACGACACACAACCTCGTGTCATCATAAGACATGGTTGTGCACATCTACTTGTCGAGTATATCTACGAGCACTACCTATATAATCTTGGTGTTTGTTTGAAGTATAATTCTCAGTTAGAGACAGTGGAGATAATGATATGTCAAGAGAAGACTCACCATTGGAAAGAATATGATAGTAATCTTCTCATTTTTCTTTGGGGTCTATTGGGTCAACCAAGGATAATTCTATGGCCATATGATATCTATCATAACCTAGAAGCATGACCTCCCATGTACGAGGGTTTCCTTGAGCACTTCCCAAAGATTCTAATTTTTAAAACAGTTTTTGACTATACCTTTATGTAAGGTATCATTGTGACGTGCTATCCAAGGTTGGGACATGAGTCACAGTTGGTATATATTTGTATCCAAACTCACAGTATATGTGTTGTTGTATTTTACACGATAATTGTTGTAATAAAGTTATTGTTGTTATCTGTACCATGTATTTGGCGACTCAAAATGGGTTGGATGGAATGGACCTATTTTGGGGGCGTTACATTTGGTATCAGAGCTTAGGGATATGATCTCTGGCGGAGATCGGGGAATAGAACTAGGAGGGGAAGGACGAGTAAATCCTTCGCTAGTGTGTCCTACTTAAGCTTATTTGTTGGTCAGTCATAATATCGGGATATTATGTGATATGTTAATTTGTTCAATTAACCCTTGTTTTGAAGCTGTATTCTAGAATGATATCTGAAATACAGGAGATGAGCAATGGAAAAATCATGATGACGGGGTGATAGAATCTTATATTGAAGTAAGGTATTCTCAACTTTTCGAAATACCAGGTATGTAAATTTCGAGGACGAAATTTTATAAGGAGGGGAGATTGTAAGACCCCGAATTTTATGAAATAAAAGTATTCAATTTTTCTATTTAGTAAATGGTTAAATTGATAAAAAGTTTAAAATTATGGGTGAAATGTGGAAAATTTTCAAAATAAGCAAGTGGTTATAAAATATTCATTGTTGTCGAGAAATATTCGTTTGGTCGTGGAATATTCTTACTGTCGGAGAATATTCATACGACAGCGCAGCCTTTTGTGGGCCCCATAACGGAAAGCGATTGGATGAAGAAAATGACAAGAGTAAGTTGTTTATAAATAACGGCGTAGTTGTTACCGTTAACACTGTTGGAATACCTGGTGGTTAAAACACAGTAATACGCGTTGTTGCACAGTAGCACACGGTATTGCACTAATTATTGATTTTTACGTAAGAAGGCATTACTCAATAATTGTTACTGTAATTACTGTTCAATATTTTATTTTATTGATTCAATAATTGCTGCGTTGATATTTTATATTACTGTTATTTTAATAATTGTCACTACACAGTATTTTCTATTATCGGAGCAATAATTCATATTATCTGAATAATATTATTAGATAACATTATTGGCAATGTCTAGAAAGTTCTGTCTAAGGAGAAGTTTGGTCATCTAATTGCGCGCAAGTAAGGAAGAGATCCTTATTGGAAAGCCCCCTTTTTCCTGGGAACTGCCTGGTTGTCAGTAATGTGATTTTGTAATATTATTTGTGAATAATTAATTATTAATTTATATGATGAGAAAAATATTGATTTTATGTGGATATAGATGGAGAAAAATTTTAATGTGACAATTGTTAAAAATTAATATTTTATTTTTTCTGATAAAATAATTCATTTAAATATATTATTTTAAGAATATATTAATGGTGATATTTTTACAATGAATATGGGATATATAAATAAATGAGGAGGAAGAGTATTTTTGTTGGATTAAATGTTCAACACATATTTTGTGTGTTGGTGGACACAATTCTTGACCGAAAATTTATTATAGACTGTAAAATCTCCCGTTTATAGATTTCGGTCAATTTCTGTTTGGAATTTGGAAAAACTTTCTTCTGCAAAATTTTAGAGAATTGAATTTCCTATAAAAAATCGCGAGATTCGAATTTTCTGATAAATGGCTATTTATTATGAATTATTGAAATTCCGAAGTTCCGAAATAATTGATTTTTGGAAGTTTTATTTATTTTTATTAACAAAAACGTTTTTTACACTTTGGTGGGCCCCACTTGCACATGTTGATGGCTGAATCCAGATTTTCAAAGGTGGGCTAAGGAAAATTTATAATTATATTATTATTTTATTAAATTTTCTGCTTTGGTGTTTTAAGCAATTTCCAATAAATAGGGTGCTTAGGTTAGAATTGAAAATCACACCAGAAACTGAAGTTTCCTCTCTATTTCTCTCTCTATATTATCTAGTGTATTCTTGTGAGTATTTTGATATCTTGAGTGTTGCTATACGATGCAAGTTCGTTCAGCGTTATTCCAGTCAGGAGTACTGTTCTTTTGAGGTAAGGGATATTATCGTAAGGGATGTTATTTTTTTATCAATGATATTATTTCTTTCAATATCATTATACCGGAATATTGGTAGGATTTTTCTTGTAAAATTCTTATCTTTTCATGTCAGAGTTACTATTCACGAGTTACTATTCACGAGTTATTATTCACGAGTTACTATTCACTAGTTACTATTTACGAGTTAATATTCACGGGTTACTATTCACGAGTTACTATTCATGACAAAATTGATTTCTTTTTCTAACCAAATTATAGTTGATTTATGAATATTATTCTTGAGATTAAAACTATATGTTGATCATATTATTTTTTTATTATCATATATAACATTTTTATAACCCTAATGATGATATTTCTCTTTGACTTGAGTGTAAAGATGGGTAGATTTTTGGTACGATCATGACTATGAGTTCTCTTTGGCCAGTAGTGCAAAGTTGAATTGTTGACTGGTATGATCATGACCATTGAATTTATAATTGAATATCTTTAGCTTAAGTGCAAAGGTGAAATGATCAACATAGTTATAATTATTGGTTATATAAATTCTGAAATGATTATATATTTCTTTGAGATAATAATATATTTGGCTTGTAGTGCAAATATGAGCCGTTGAGGAATATCTTTGGCCTGTAGTGCAAAGATGAGTTGTTGATGAATATCTTTGGCCCGTAGTGCAAAGATGAAATTATTAGTATGATTATGAACAGGAACTGTGATTTGGTATAACCATGATCTTTGATGTTTCAGGTAAAGACAAGTGATAAAAATTATCTTTGCTCTGGATGAGAAGAGGAATTTAGAACTACAATTATGATTATGAGTTATACATGTGATTGTGGACAGGAATTGTTGATTGATGTTACAGGGATAAAATATTGTTGGTGGACTTTTAACATAAAGAAGATAATAGACTTTATAGTCTATTTGACTCTTCTAATGGATTGCTCGTTCCGCTGCAACTATGGTTGAAAAGTTTTATCATCTACCATATGTTCTAAATCTCTGATTTAATTCTGTTGAATGCTATTGATAACTTATTTATCTTTAGTCATGATATTCTTTACTAGGCTAGTTGTGCTCACCCTTCTGTTTCACAATTCCTTTCAGGTAATAAGAGTGTAGCTAGGTCGAGCGGGGGTAACAGGGGAATAGAACGGTGGTCATCATTTAGTAGTTATATTTGGTGAATCATCTAGGGTGAAGCGAACCCAACGTTGGAAGGGTGTTTTGCCACTATCATACAAGATGCCTAACGACACACAACCTCGTGTCATCATAAGACATGGTTGTGCACATCCACTTGTCGAGTATATCTACGAGCACTACATATATAATCTTGGTGTTTGTTTGAAGTATAATTCTCAGTTAGAGACAGCGGAGATAATGATATGTCAAGAGAAGACTCACCATTGGAAAGAATATGATAGTAATCTTCTCATTTTTCTTTGGAGTCTATTGGGTCAACCAAGGATAATTCTGTGGCCATATGATATCTATCATAACCTAGAAGCATGGCCTCCCATGTACGAGGGTTTCCTTGAACACTTCCCAAAGATTCTAATTTCTAAAACAGTTTTTGACTATACCTTTATGTAAGGTGTCATTGTGACGTGCTATCCAAGGTTGGGACATGAGTCACAGTTGGTATATATTTGTATCCAAACTCACAGCATATGTGTTGTTGTATTTTGCACGATAATTGTTGTAATAAAGTTGTAGTTGTTATCTGTACCATGTATTTGGCGACTCAAAATGGGTTGGATGGAATGGACCTATTTTGGGGGCGTTACATTATACAAGAACATTTGGGTTGTAATCACTAATTATAATTAACCCTACTAATTATAATAATTAGGGTTTACAATTTTTGATAATTAGGGTTACCAAATCATAATTAGGGTTTATTATTAGGGTTCTAGTCATTAGGGTTTTAAATTACTAATTAGGTTTTTCCTAATTAACAATTAAAATCTACTGTACATCACATTAACACAATTACCAATCAATTTTGAACTCTAATTTGAGTTCCAAATTAGGGTTTTGTATTTAAAATTAGAGTTTTTAATAACTTAAGGTTTTTTAAAAATTATTTAGGGTTCCTAAATTTTTAATTAGGGTTTACCTAATTAATCATTTAATATACAACATAAACCATATAACACAGTTATATAACAGTCTTAAACTCACAATTAATTTTCAAATTAGGGTTTCCCCCCAGTAAAACTAGGGTTTTGAAATTATGCACCATAATTGACCAACCATCCTCAATACGTACATACAGTACATATTTATAACACTAAAAAATCAAAATATAATATTAATATATTATTATACTCAGTCATTGAATTTTTTTTTTCCAAAATTAGGGTTTGGATTCCATATCTGATTTATTCTTCCATATTTAACCTTAATAATTAAGGTAAAATAATTAACTTAATAATCTGTACTAAAATTCATATAATAAAATAATTATTATAATTATTCTTAAAAATCACTCCATATATTATTTAAATAATATATTATTATAACCTTTCTACCATATTAATTATTATAAGAATATACTTAATAATAATCAATAATTCTAAAATAAAATTATTTGTAAATATTCATGTAATAAATATATTTTTATTTATCACATAATTACATATACACATTATCTTGTATAAAACCTCATCTTTAAAAAAAATTATACGCAAAATTTCTGATTTATTTATATAGAAAATATCGGGTTGTTACATTCACCGTGTGTAGTATTATAAGAGCTTGCGCTTCAATTCAATATTGCTGCAAAGTCACATAGAAATATAGTGATTTTGGTTTTATTGATGATTACATGATTTCTATTGCACGTAGAGGTTATGTAAGTAGGTCATAATGCATTGAAAAATGGTTATGTCTAGTTTTTGTGCTCTTGGCTAATTTTTCATGATACATATATAATCTTGCATGATGGTATTATTTAGATGAAATATTAATTGAAGTTAGAATCCCATTATTTCCATATTTGATTTATTATTCTATTATTCTTCTTTTATTCGTTAAGTGAGTTTAGATTCATTCAAAATTATAGCATTCGTTTAAGCATATATGAATAGTGATACAGTTGATGCATAATAATTTAATCTTGAAACCTTTCTCCGTGGATCGATACTTTCTTACTTTGTACTACTTGTTGACCCATGTATGCTTGCATGAGTTAGAGTCCTCACTAGTACAAAGTACTAAATAGACAACGCTTAAAAGACAATATTTTTTATAAAAACGTTGTGGTATTTTTTTCCATAACATTTTTAAACAAAACGTTGTAGATACATATAAAAAATGATATGTATTTTATAAGGGCAATTTTTTATTTTAAATAGATAACGTAAAAAACTTTATCTATCTACAAAAACACGGAGCTTAAAAATAGGCGCTAAAGTGAAAACTTGAAATAGATCACCCATTATTCTTTCCCAAATTTTTTTGACGGACTTATTTCCCGTAAAATTAGTATCTTCTCGACCGTCTTTTTCTTTCATCTCAAACAACTTCTCCATCTCCACCTTAAACATCTATTTCTAAGTGAGAAAGAAAGGCCATGCCTTGCTCCTGCTCCTCCTCGTCGACTTTGTTTTACGGCTCCGATAATGGATATAATACCAGATCCATGACTCCAAATAGAAGTTTCGGCGTATTCAAAAGGATATAATACCAGATCCTCCCTTCACAATATACCAGATCCATGAATTCGCCTTGCCCCTGCTCCTCCTCGCTAGGTATTAATTTTAGATTTGATTGAATTAGTTTAGATCTATTTACTTTTTTTGGGTTTGGTGGTTCAGGATTAGCTCTTGGGCTCGCATGGTGTCTGCACCAACGATTAAGCATCGGACTATTCTCGATTTTGAGACATCGGTGTTTAAGAAAGAGAAAATTTGGTCTTCAAAATTATGTACAAAACTGGATGTAAGCTAAATTCCTCTGAATTCTTTAATGGTGCATAGATATATAGGAAATTTGTAAAGCTTTTTATGAGTATCATTTGTACTACAAAGGAAATTGGAGATACTATATTGGGTTATTTTTTGCCATTTTCAGTGCTTCATTCCAACTGCTCAAAAACCAAATATTTTTTTCTCAATTTTTGTTATCAGGTTGCAGTGTTGCTTCTTACTGAGATTACTCCAAAAAGTATTGTCGTACATAATGCCACAGAGGTTGCTAGGTTTGTGGTAAGTTAGATGTGGATCTTTCTTATAAAATTAACCATGTTTCTCAATTTTTATGAATGTTTTGATTATTTGAGAAATCTAAATTATTTATTCCATACGGTTCTGTAATTGGCTGCAAAAGAAAATTGCTTCGACTTTGGGTCACAGGAATTCTGTACCCATGTTTTTTGACTGATTTTATGAATAGACTAACGTCAGTAAACAAAAACATGGTGATACTTAGCCCTCTGGCTGCTACAAAAAGAAAGCACACAGAAACTTACTCAGTGTATTACCAACATATTATCCCTTTGCTTGAAAAAAGAGTCCTACATTCCTACTTGGTTTATAATTTCTATTGAAATCTCGTTAGACTGATGTTTTATTTTCGGCTAAATATTGCTGATGTATCCTCAAAATTCGTGTCAATATCTTTTGTTCTATTCTAGAGATTACACTTTCATGCTTTTATTGTGTCCTGCTCAGGCTTCTTTGTCTCATAATATGGTTGTGGTATGTTCCTTTTCCTTTTAACTGGCTGATTTTATTTTACTTATGTTGACAAGTTTATAATATCTGTTAAGTCATGGACATCAATTGAGATTTTGATATTCTAGCGTTAGATTCAAGCAGTTGTGTGCTTGTGAATGTAGGTTGGAGAAAATCACATTCATGTTGACAGGGCGTGCCCACCACGTAAGAAACTGAAGGGAGAGATGTTCTACTCTATGATAGCAAGCGGACTGTTTTTGTTATCAACCTCCTATTTGATGTCAAGGTGAATTTTGTATGCATTATATTATGTATTATATGGACTGCTAACCACCACTAGTACAAACAGAATTCAGACGCCAAAAGTGTTGTCGAACTAACTAATGGAATATCAGGTGAGGTCATGAACCTTTATGTTGAATAAATTTTGCATAAATATTAAACTTCAGCTGGTAAAGCTTGATTTTATATACATGTTCATAAAATGAGAACACCGACTCAGAATTCGGGTTATGGCAGTGATTGAATCTCATGCAATTCAATATGAGAGATTTCCCAGGGAGAGAAAAAGTTGAACTCAAAAGCAGCCTGATGGTTGTAGTTGTTATAAACATAGAATTGATGTGAACCACAAATAACAACTTCTAACCATATTTGTTCCCTGGGTATGTTCCAATTATTTTTTGTTAGACAGATCAACCATGCCTAGTCAATCCTTGTTCACAATCTGTGTCCACGTTGCTGGGAAGTTATTGAAAATGAATAAGACCAGCATTAGCCATTAAAATTTCTCCTATTAAATCTGGTTTGGGCATTATTCAAAAATATATAATTCATGGTAGGACCGCTTATAAAGATTATGAATCGTTCCTTCTTTCTCTCTCTCGACAAGTTATGTCTTTCCTTATATATCAAGATCCAATCAACTATTCTTTAGTTTCTCTATTTGTTTTATCTGTTATATGCTATGGAATTTTGTGTACCACATGCATTTATGGGAAAACCTTTATGAGTTTTGGTTGGTGATTTTATGTGATGTTGGTTTAGAGCCTAATAACATTTACAAATTTGTCTTAGCTATGGTAGCATGTTCTAAGTATTTTGTATTAATTCTTGTTCAGAAGCATAGAAGTAGTTCAAAGTTTTCTCTACATGGTTGGGTTGGGGGAATCTCAGGAAAGCAACTTCTAAAGTTTTGCACAGTCAACATTCTTCAAATGTAAAACGTGGAAATTCAAATGCTAACAATGGTGTCCAGGGTTTAAAAGCAAGGAGAGATTTTGTTGTACATGGCGTGAGTACTGTTACAGATTATACATCTATAAAAAATGATGATTCCACGCTTGACAAATGAGTCGTTAGTCAAAATACTGAATACCCAAAATCAGCAGTGATAGGAGTTGTAGAAGTTACAGGCTCTGATTGTAGAACTAGAGATGTTATTTGAAAATGTGTTGTTCTTATTCTGTTCGATTTTGATTATTGATGGATCTGCTCTAATGACTGATTTTCGGTTGTGGCTTTTGAGTGAATGGATGTGTTTTGGAAACATTTACAGAGTTTTAACTTCGATTTTTTTATAAAGGGGCTTATGAATCTGTTTTGATGATTGTTTTTTCTATTGATGCTCGAGTTATATTTTAGAGAATTTGAGATAAGAAATAATTTTATGTGTACAGGTTGTTTTAAAGAATTTGAGAAAAGAAATAAAGGGGCTTATTGATGCTTGAGCTATGTTAAATTTTGTTTACAGGTTGTTAAATCTTCCAATGTTTATCCCAAAGATTCTGAGGCACTGCTATGCGGAGTGGATGATATGATAAAGCTTGCTCATTTGCATGAACCTGGAGTTCTGAGTAATTTAAAATCTAGATATGATATTAATGAAATATATATAAGTTCAGCATCCTTCTTAATCCCTTGGAGTTTTAATTGATAACATTTGTTTTGTCAATTTTTATTGTGCTGAGTATCTATTCTGTCATTTCATGTACAATAATAAATGTATTTGAAGCTAATCTAGTTAATGGTGCCTCAGACTTACACAGGGAACATATAAATTGTTGTAAACCCTTTTAGAAGATTACCCCATCTGTACGAATTTTTTTCGTTATCCGTTTTGTAGTAGTGGTAGCTTAATTTTATGAATAGTTTAGTTTATTGTGGTTTATTTTGTGGATTGAAAAGTGAATTTGAGATGTATATATGGACATTTTGGTATATATTTTTTGAATGTAGTAATTTGAAATTATAAACGAATGGTATTATTGGGATGTATTTTGAATGGTTGATACATTTTTGCTATATATCATGGCATTAGCATATTGCAGGTGCATTGGTAATATAGGTGAACCACATCCTCTTTTTTTTTTTTTTTATCTACAACATTTAAAAAACGTTGTCTGATATACTAAACAACAACATTTTTATCCAAAAAAACGTTGTGGAATCATACCTTCTACAACGTTTTTAAGCATCTGCTAATTTTTGAAAAATGAATTTACAACATTTTTTCTTAAAAAAACATTGTGTATTGTGCTTAACTATAACGTTTTAAAAACGTTGTGTAATGGTGTCAAATAGATAACACACTTAACAACAACATTTTTCTGACTGAAACCACAACGTTTTTTTCGCGTTGTCTATTTACTGTTTTGTAGTAGTGCTTTTTGGCGTCGTTGCCGGGGATTGACATTTAATTTTATTATTATTATCATCAGTTTTAAGCTATATTGTATGACTTAGACAAATCTAATCTTATCTCATTTCTATTTTTGTTTTTGTTTCAGGTACTTGCATACAGTAAATGCACACTCGATTCTCCAATTCCGAGTTAACACCTTTACAGGATAATATTAATGGTAGGGGTTGGAAATCAAGAGCACGTAGAAATATACAAGAAGAGTTAGAGATCACAACATCTAATATGGCAGCCGCAGAACAAAGAGACGAGCAAAGAGAGGAGCATAGGGCTTTAAGAGACTATTCGATGCCGAATATTAATGGACTTCAATCAAGTATAGTCAGACAAGCGATAGCAGCTAATACCTTCGAGATAAAGTCGGGCACTATTCAAATGGTGCAAAATTTGGTACAGTTTGGGGGTGCTGTTACAGACGATCCTAATGAACACCTGTTGAGCTTCATCGAAATATGTGATACATTTAGATACAACGGGGTGACAGAGGATACAGAGGATATAATCAGACTTAGACTATTTCCATTTTCATTGAGGGATAAAGCTAGAAGTTGGCTTCACTCTTTACCTCCGGGATCTATCACCACATGGGAGGACCTAGTACAAAAATTCTTAGCTAAATTCTTTCCAATGGCTGAGACTGCAAAGTTGAGGATAACAATTTCCCAGTTTGAGCAGCAACAGGGTGAATCATTATATGAAGCCTGGGAGAGATACAAAGAGATGCTAAGGAAGTGGCCACACCATGGCATGCCAGATTGGATGGTTATCATCACATTTTATAATGGATTGGGATGGCAGTCAAGACCAATTATAGATGCAGCTGCAGGAGGAGCTCTATGGGCGAAGAGCTATGAAGAGGCATATAAACTCATAGAGACGATGGCAGCTAATGATTTCCAAAATCCGTCAGCCAGAATGCCATAGCCCAAAGTTGCAGGTTTCTTAGAAATGGATGCTATCACTCAATTTTCAGCACAGATGGCATCTATGGCAAAGAAGATTGACTCATTGACAGACACCGAGGCGAAGATAGTTGCATTTGTGTGTTAGATTTGTGCAGGGTCACATTCAATAGACCAATGTGCTATTAGTTCGGAATCTGTACAATATGTGAGCAACTATAGGAAGGACCAAGGTTAATTTCAGAACACATACAGTGCCAACAACCGCAACCATCCAAACTTTAGTTGGTCAAATAACCAAGGAAATCAGCAGAGTCAGTTTCAATCAAATAACCAATTTCAATCACAGTCAGCTCAGCAATAGTTTGCACCAAGACCACCTTATCCACCTGGATTTTCTCAACAACAACATCATACTCCAGCTGCACCTTAGCAAGAAAAGAAATCAAAAATAGAGGAGATGATTATGAAGTACATGGAAAATATAAAGGTGATGATTAAAAGCCAAGCAGTGGCTATTAAAAATCTAGAAACTCAAATGGGTCAGATGCCGAGCATGCTTAACAATAGGCCCCAGAGTACATTGCCAAGTACCACAGAAACAAATCCAAGAAGAGAAGGGAAGGAACAATGTTAGGCAATCACACTCAGGTCTTGGAAACAGTGTGTAGGAAATCAACCAGGCGCGCCCGCGCCAAGTTTACAAGGGGAAGACGCACGGTCGCACAAAGCAGATAAGTTGTCTGAGAAGAAAGAAAATAATGAAGATTCTGAGTTATAGCAGGAAGAGAAAGATAAAACAGGTTCAGTTGAGAAGCCCATGAGTAAAGTACCAATAGTTCACCCTCCGGTTCCATATCCACAAAGATTGAATAAGCAGAGGGAAGATAAACAGTTTAGCAAGTTCTTGGAGGTCTTTAAAATACTGCAGATTAATATACCTTTCGCTAAGGCATTGGAACAAATGCCTAGTTATGCAAAGTTTATGAAGGGTATCTTGTCAAGGAAGAAGAGATTAGAAGATTTTAAGACAGTGGCCTTAACAGAGGAAAGCAGTGCAGTGCTTCAGTGCAAATTACCTCCAAAGCTGAAGGATCCGGGCAGTTTAATAGTTTCGTGCACAATCAAAAAGATGAGCTTCAGTAAATGTCTGTGTGATCTTGGGGCAAGTATAAATTTGATGCCCTTGTAAGTATTCATTCAGTTGGGATTGTCAGCTCCAAGGCCGACACATATTTCTTTACAACTAGCTGACAGATCCATCACTTATCCATTGGGAATTGTTGAAGATGTATTGGTAAAAGTGGATAAATTCATCTTTCTAGCTGATTTCATCATTTTAGATTATGAAGAAGATAGGAGTATACCAATCATACTTGGAAGACCATTCCTAGCCATATGAAGGACCTTGATAGATGTTCAAAAAGGGGAACTCACTATGCGTGTTCATGATCAGGAAGTCACTTTCAACGTATTTAAGGCAATGAAATTTCCAACAGATGAAGAGGAATGCTTCAGGGTTGATTTGGTGAACAAGGTCTTAAATGATGAAGTAGAAAGTTTGGTAGATAATGAACCACTGAGAAGTGTTATGGCTGGAAATTCAGAATTAGAGGATGAGGAATTTGAAGAACTTGTACATTTTCTTGATACTACTCCACAGTTCAAAAAATTAAAAACTCTTGTTGAGCCATTGAAGAAAGCTGGAGAGACATCAATAAAATTGAAGCCATCTCTTGAGACACCTTCGGAACTTGAATTGAAACCACTTCCAGACCATTTGAGGTATGCATTTTTAAATAAAGATTCAAAGTTACCTGTGATTATCTCTTCTGCACTATCATCTTTTCAGGAAGAAAAATTGCTAAGAGTCCTTAGAGAGTTCAAGTCAGTTATTGGATGGACTATAGCAGACATAAAAGGGATCAGTCCATCTTTTTGTATGCATAAGATCCTGCTGGAAGATGATAGTAAACCTTCAGTGGAACATCAAAGAAGACTTAATCCGATCATGAAGGAAGTGGTAAAGAAGGAAGTGTTGAAATGGCTAGATGCAGACATTATATATCCGATCTCAGATAGTTCATGGGTGAGCCCAGTACAATGTATACCGAAGAAGGGTGGCATGACCGTGGTTTCTAATGAAAATAATGAGTTGATTCCAACACGAATAGTGACGGGGTGGAGAGTCTGTATGGATTACCGTAGGCTTAACAAAGCAACAAGGAAAGATCACTTTCCACTGCCATTTATCGATCAAATATTGGATAGACTGGCGGGTCATGAGTATTATTGCCTTCTAGACGGATATTCAGGCTACAATCAGATTGTGATAGCTCCAGAGGATCAAGAAAAGATAACCTTTACATGTCCATATGGAACTTTTGCTTTCAGAAGGGTGTCTTTTGGTCTGTGCAATGCTCCAGCCACTTTTCAGAGATGCATGATGGCTAATTTTTCAGATATGGTGGAACAGAATGTGGAGGTATTCATGGATGATTTCTCAATTTTTGGGGATTCGTTTGATTTATGTCTTGACAACTTGGTGATGGTTTTGAAAAGATGCGTTGAAACAAATTTGGTACTGAATTGGGAAAAGTGCCATTTTATGGTATAAAAAGGAATTATTTTGGGACACAAAGTTTCGAAGAAGGGACTTGAGGTGGATAGAGCGAAGTTAGATACTATTGAGAATTTGTCGCCACCAACTTCAGTTAAAGGTGTTCAAAGTTTTTTGGGACATGCAGGCTTCTACCGCTGATTCATTAAAGACTTCTCCAAGATAACTAAACCACTTTGCAATTTATTTGAGAAGGATGCATAGTTTAAATTTGATGAGGATTGCGTGACTGCATTTGAGCATTTAAAAGGGAAGTTAACTTCAGCACCAGTCATTACAACACCGGATTGGGACTTTCCATTTGAACTAATGTGTGATGCCAGTGATTATGCTGTGGGGGCTGTTTTGGGTCAGCGAAAGGAAAAGATCTTTCATGTGATATACTATGCTAGCAAGACCCTTACGGATGCGTAGTTGAACTACACCACAGAGAAAGAATTACTGGCAGTTGTGTATGCTTTTGATAAATTTCGAGCATATCTAATTGGTACGAAGGTGATAGTGTACACGGATCACGAAGCAATTCGACACTTAGTGGCAAAGAAGTATGCAAAGCCCCGTTTGATTAGATGGATATTATTGTTGTAGGAATTTGATTTAGAGATTATGGACAGAAAAGGAACTGAGAACCAAGTGGCGGACCATTTATCTCGACTAGAGAATCCGAAAAGGGAGGCAAATGACAAAATTGTAATTAATGAATCCTTTCCAGATGAACAGTTGTTTGTGGTGAAAGGGGAAGTGCCATGGTTTGCAGACTACGTGAACTACTTGGTGAGTAAGATGGTACCTTCTGACTTGGTTGGTCATTAAAAGAATAAATTCCTGCATATTGTTAAATGGTTTATATGGAATGAACCATATTTGTTCAAACAATGTGCTGATCAGATGATAAGGAGGTGTATCCCATATAGCGAGATAGAGGGGATTTTGCAGGATTGTCATGCTTCTTTGTATGGGGGTCATTACGGTGGAGAACAAACAGCGGCTAGGGTGCTATAAGCAGGATTCTACTGGCCGACAATTTTCAAGGATGCTTACAGTTTCGTTCAGAGATGTAACAGATGTCAAAGAGTCGAGAACATTTCAAAAAGAAATGAAATGCCATTGAATACAATCCTCGAAGTGGAAATTTTTTATGTGTGGGGGATTGATTTCATGGGCCTTTTCATTTCTTCATGTGGGAATCTATATATCTTGCTAACAGTGGATTATGTGTCAAAGTGGGTGGAAGTGACAGCTCTTCCAACAAATGATGCCAAAGTAGTCCTCAGATTTTTGTAGAGGAGTATTTTCACGAGGTTTGGGACTCCGAGGGCTATCATTAGTGATGAAGGCAGTCATTTTTGTAATAGGCAGTTCACAGCTTTGTTGGCTAAGTATGGGGTGAATCATCGCATTGCTACAGCTTATCATCCTCAAACTAATGGCCAAGCAGAAGTTTCAAATCGTGAAGTCAAGAGAATTCTGGAAAAAAGTTGTGAATCCTACCAGAAAAGATTGGTCTTTAAAGCTCGATGATGCTATTTGGGCATATAGGACTGCATACAAGACTCCGTTGGTTACTCTACCCATGTCAAACTCCTTACTGATAAAACTAGGGTTTTGGTGGGTGCAACTCAAGTTTGGGGGTGTTCCGTTCATCAAGTATTACTCTTCCAATTCCATCAAACAGGTTTCTACTATTATTCATTCCGAGCAATGGGTCTTAAGCGTGCACGATCTGTCGCTCCATCATCATCTTCTTCTTCCAGCAGTCAAGACGATGATATTATGGATCATACAAAATTTCTAAGTCTGGAGGCACAAATGGAGTATTATAGAATAGTGACAAAGACGTTTATGAAGGAACGGGGCTTCAAGCCTGGGAAGCAGGATGGTTAATTATGGAATATGATTAGAGAAAGAGGATGGGGAGGATTTTGTGCAACCCCTATGCCTGCTCCCATGGGTATTGTGCGAGAATTTTATGCTAATGCTGAAGATACTATGAGTGGTTTATCTATGGTGTGAGGAGTTCAAGTTGATTAAACACCTCAATCAATCAGGGTAGCTTTCAGAATACTCGACACTCCACCGATTGGGAATGATAATTGGGTCGAGTCTGCCCGTTTTGAGACAGATTTGGCTGAAGTTATCACTGACTTATGCATTCCAGGAACGCAATGGACTTGTAGGGCATGAACTAATGAGCCTCGCACTTTCCCAGCCTCAACCCTGAATTGCTATGCAAAGGCGTGGAATTTGTTCATATGTGCGAAGCTTGTACCTTCAATGCATCAGCATGAAATCACAACTAAAAGGGCTATCATTTTGTGGGGAATAATCATAGGAAAATACATCGATGTGGGTTATCTCATTAATCGAAACATATTACGTTACATGAGGGGGAGCACTACGGGGATTATCCCACATGCGTCTGTGATTGCGAGTCTGTGTGCACAGCAAGGAGTCCAGTGGGATGATAAACAGATGCAAATGCCTAGTCAAGATATCACTCATGCGACGATTACTAAATTTGAGGACTGGGCAGAAGGAGAACCAAACCCAGGGGGAAAAGTGTCATCATTCAACCCGCATCCTCGGTACCGCCACCTCAGCCTACACATGAAACTGAGGTAAGAATAAGAATGTCAACACAAGCCACTCAAGCCACTGCTGTCCATGATGACAGTCACTCCGAAGGTTGGAGTGGAAGGTCGATGCTATGTACGAGAATTTTGCAGTGTTTGCTACGGGTTTGACAAGATCACTAGCTGAGGCATTTATACAGTAGGGGACTATTCTCGAGTGGCCACAGTTTGGGACCGTCGTGCCATTTCCTCAATCAGAGTTCGTATGAAACAGTTATGGTTGTTTTACCAAAATAGATAACATCATTCATTACAGGACCCCCCCGCGCCGGGGCGTGCCTTTTACACAGCAAGACCCCCGCCGGGCCAGGCATAGCTGCTGTATTTGGAAATTTTGATTTCCCCTTCTACAAACTAACAAGCCAAAATCCTTTCTAACCTTCATAATTTGAGTTATACATATCCAAATTAGTCCGTTTTCGAGGATTCGTAACTCATAGAACTACAACATACTAGAATTATAACAATTTATAGAAACCCTAACCAACCTAATTCTTAATCCAAAACTCATGTTCTTCTAACCCTATACCTTCATTCATTGGGACACTGAATATTTAAAGTTTGGGGGTATTTGGTAGTAGGGTAGTTGCATGTAGTATTTGCATGATTAGTTTAAAATTTTACATTTTTATGTGTTAGTTAATAATTGCAGTAA